>PVKC010014702.1:0-21977 GCA_004027635.1 Crocidura indochinensis | reverse complement strand
ACAGAGGGAGTCACTCAATCCAGAAGACCCTGGGGAGAGGGTGGAGGATATGGGAGACAGAATGGGAATGGAGGTGGAGGGAGGACAACTTGGTGATGGGAATTCCCCTGATTCAATGTTTATTTGTAAATGGAATATTACTGTGAATATTATGAAAACCACTATGATTAAAATAAAAAAAAATGGAAAAAAAAAGAAAATTTCATAATAGAAAGTATTCAGGAGCCTAATACCATAGAGCTAAATACAGTGTGCCAGTTACCACTTTGAATAATCTGTTCAGGTAACAGAGTCGTCTGTCTTTCTTCCACTTGTAGTCTCTCTTAATTTTGGGGGGATAAAGGAGTGACTGACTCCTACAAGGCAAAATCAAATTATAATGGTAAAATTCTTGGCAAGCCAAGTTTTGGTTTTTTAAAATAATTATTTCATTAAAATTGAATTCTAACAGCAATCCTGGTTCTTAAGAACTGGGGCCTGGAGTAGACTCATTTGAACTGGTTCCACCTGATCAGATAAACAGAGATTTGAAAACTCAACATGAGAAAACAATTGTTGACCAAGCACAGGTTTTCTGCCTTAGAGATACCCTTGAAAACCACCTTTACTGCAAAGGGGGTCCCTCTGCAGGGAGGAGGGTGCTCTGATCTGAGTTGTACCCGATAATTACTTTGGTCTGAATTTCATGCAGGAAGGATTTTCGATCCAAACATAAGACAGCAACAGAGATTCTTTATGATACGACGTGAGATGTAATGATTTTATGCAGGCAAAAATTGAAGACTAGCAAAATCCTACAGCTTGATTGCTCATGGGATAATATTTCAAGGCTCCAATCATTCCATTTTAAAATACCTCAAGTTTACAATGAGGAATCTAAAAAGCACTAACAAATCCTACTCATTCAACTCTAGTTCTTGAAATGGCATCTGCCTTTGAGCTATAAAAATAACAGATGATTTTTTTGATAGCTTATCAGTTAACAGACTGCTTAGTTAGGGTAGCACATTTTTATGCTAATGACAGTAAGTAGAGAGGGAGAGAGAGACTAAAGTAAAAATACAGAGCACCATGGGGGGGGGTAGGGAGACATTAAAAGAATTTGCTTTCATATAAAACAATAACAACAATTACCTGAATTTTCTTCTTTAGGTTTCTTCCTTCAGAAGATAATGCAAGACTTTAATAACTTGGAATTGCATAAAACAGGTCCATGGTTAGACAGGGGAGATATAAATATGATTTAAATCATATAACATATGCCTTATACTGGGTACAAAATGATTAGTAAATTCATGGGTAAAGAATTCTGTGAAAGTGCCAGTGAATTAAGAGATGCATTTTTGAAATGTCAGTATGACATAGTAATTTTAAAGTGTTCGGATTGCTATATTAATTCCAGGTATTCAAGTCTAGTCTAGTCTAGTCTAGCATCCTAATATATAGTTATATTAAGGGAAGAAATATAAGGACTGATTTTAATCATAAATTTAAAAATAATTTAAAATAAATTATAGCTTAGAAGGAAGCTACACTTTCCCTGATATAGTCTGTTATCCAGAATTTGTAACCTAGTCTGAAAAATAATAAAATAGTATTTAGTGGTACAGTAGATAATGTACATACCTTATATGCATACAGTTATTGGTTTATTATAGTCATTGTTTCTTCATGCCCCACCAGAAGTAGCCCAGTATGCAAAGCCCTTAGTAAGCACTGAGCATGTTGGGTGTGGCTCAATAAGCAACACCACAAATAGAGAAAATGACACCTTTACCAATATATTTAATATTTAATGTTTATTATGCCTTGCTCCAAAATAGTCTAATAAACTACTGTAGTCTAATAAACTAGAAAATTGGAAGAGTTGAAGTGAGAATAATAAAGAAAAAGTAAATTTCAACAGATAAAGAGAAAAATGCCCATAAATGATGAATCGGGTTGAGTCAAATGAAGAAATTATTAATATTTTTACTTTATTACTCTTCTGAGAAAATAAAACATTTCAAAGATACAAAACCTTAGTTCTTATGAGTTGTTCTTAAATTACCCTTTATGGATAATAATGGTTTTTATTATTTTTCAAGTACTTTTTATCCCTTACCAACAAACCTCATTTAATTATTAAAGTAAGCTCATGATACAATATTCTTCAACAATTGGAATTTTGAGGCCGCAAAAAAAGATACTTTTTCCAATGTTATAAAGGTATTAAGACAGGCCTAATATTTGAATCCAGATTTATTTGGCCAGATCCAGTTTCTTTATCAAAATACATACAAGGAAATTGAGACCATGAAAATAGTTTACTTGCATGCACCAGATAAACTGGCTGGAACCCAGGCTCTCCAAATAATGACTGAATTCTGTATGGATGTACAATTCATACTAAGTGTCCCCATGAGGCTAAAAAGAAAGCATTAAAGAAGAAATTATAGCTCTATCCATTAGCCAACTTGTGGTTGAGTGGATAGTCTTAATTATATTCATAACATAAAGAAAATTAAAATGCTCTTTAATTTCTGAAGACAGACTAAGATCTCTAAGACTTTTCAAATGCTAGAAAAATAAATTATATAAATTTGATCAGTATTTTGAGTGTAGAAGACTTGGGTTTAGGCAACTTGAGGTTGCTCAAGGGGCACTCCTGGCTTTATGTTCCAGGTCACTTCTGGTAGTACTTGGGGCACTGTTAGTGATACCAGAAATCAAATCAGATTTGGCCATATGCTAGGCAAGTGTCGTAACTGCTGGCTGTCTCTCTGTCTCAAGCCACTGTTGTAAACTCATTGATTCAACAATAAAATCTCCTTATAAAACTGAGCCTGGGTGATAGCATAGTAATAGGGTGTTTGGCTTGCCTGTAGCTGACCTGAACGGACCTGGGTTTGATCCCCGACATTACATATGATTTCCCAAACCTGCCAGGAATGACTTCTGAGTGCAAAACCAGGAGTTAACCCTGAGTGTTGCCAGGTGTGGCCCAAATACCAAAAATAAAATAAAATAAAACAAAACTCCTAACACATACGGCTAAAATACCTTGTATTGAAATTTATGTTCTTCAAATAAATTTGTTCATGACTTGTTTCAGCAATGAGAATATTTTATATGTTAAAATTTTTATTTTTATTTTAAAGATAACAAAGAGAAGGAAATGAGTTTCCCATAGTCATATTCCCCCATAGTCATATCTTAATAAATGCTGACGAGTGTTTGCAAAGCTTTCTTTGAAAATCAAGCCTTTCTTTCCTTTTCTTTTTTCTTTTCTCATCTTTTTCGTTATTTCTTTCTTTCTTTTCTTTTTCCTTCTTTCTTGTCTTTTTCTTTCTTTACTTCTTTCTTTCTTCCCTTCTTTCTTTCTTCCTTTCTCTCTCTTTTTCTCTCTTTCTCTTTCTTTCTCTCTCTTTTTCTCTCTCTTTCTTTCTTTCTTTCTTCCTTTCTTTCTTTCGCTTTTCTTTATTTTGAGCCATATTGTCATTAATATGGCTTATTCCAAGATCTGTGCTCATAGTTCATGCCTGGTGGTGCTTGGGGAATGATATATACTTCCAGGGATCAAACAAGAGTTTACTGATTACAAGACAAGCATCTTAAACTTTGTACAATCTCTCTGGCCCTCCAAAACATTTCTTCTTTATGATTTACCTCCCCTTGTTCCATAATTTTTATTCCTAATGTAAAAAATGTTGATAGAATCTAGAAGCATGCCTGGCTCATTACAAGTGTTTGCTATCATTTGCTGAATGATACATGTTGGTCATTGTAGCCATTACTCTAAAAGATAAGATTAAATAGTTCATATAGTGTTTTATAGAAAATTTCATTTTCTATGTTCTCTACCTTTCAGGATAGGCATCATATGGCTGATCACATATTAGTATTTCAACCTATTCCTACAAAAGCAAGTGAATTAAGATAAGACTATTGATGTATTGATATAATGTATGTTGTCTCTTTTTTTAAAATGCAATGTTGATATTAGAAAGTCTGGAAAACTCAGAAGTACATTATGAGCCTCCCTTTGTGAGTTTATGTATCTACATATGTATGTATTTATGTATGTCTGTGAAAGGGGATCAAAAGGAAAGGAAATCAAAACCTTAAGAGTAAGTGTTAAGGGCCAGAGTGATAGCACAGTGTTAGGGTGTTTGCCTTGCACACAGCTGATCTAGAATTGACCTATGTTTGACCCCAGCTTCCCATATGGTCCCACAAACCAGGAGTGATTTATCAGCACAGAGCCAGGAGTAATCCCTGAGCATCACTGGGCATGACCCAAAAACCGAAAAAATATGAAGAGTAGGTGTAAGTGGATTTGTGATATTGGTACATATTCCCATCCCAACTTTATACTTATTAGTCACTGATATATATATATATATATATATATATATATATATATATATATATACATTCACTCAGGTTTTAATTTGTGAAACAGCCTTGGATGTTTGTATTTTGGTGTTTTCTCTGGAACAAAACTTTCTACACATATATTACACTATAAGTGCAGGAAATTTATTTATTTATCATTCAGCAAATATTTGCAATTGATATCTCTTTATGATCTGTATTAACTACTAAGTGACCAATAGAAATCCATTCCATTATCTCATTAATTTAAAAGACAAGTAAGTGCTGTTACAATTGGACCACACATAGTTTAATTAGCTAGATTATATCCTATATTACATTAGACGAGATAGATAGAAAAACCTTCCAATGGAATTTCACATGATTATAGTAGAAAATTACTCACTTATTCTCCATTTTTTGAAATTGAATTGAACAGTTCATAAAGGGATACCACCCTTCTCACCTTAGTGATAGTACAGTGGGTATGGTACTTGCCTTGTAGCAGCTGACCCAGGTTTTATCCTCCACACCTCAACTGGTTCTCTAAGTATCACAAGGAGTGATTCGGGAGCAAAGAGCCAGGAGTAATGCCTAAGCACCTTCAGTGAGACCCCAAAACAGGCAAAAAGTTCATAAAATAGGTCTTCTACTAACTCTATTATTTATGATGCTCCATTTATATAGATATATTAATCGCAAGTTAAGTCCTTGAATTTAAATATAAACAATTATACATGTAGCATAGAGATAGTACAGTGGCTAAGGTGCTGGCATTGTGTAGAGTTGACCCTAGTTAATCCTGACACCTCGTATGGCACCCTCAACACTCAGAAGTGATCTGAACACAGAGTCAGGAAAGAACAAACACTGAACCTGGTGGGTATGACTTCCCCAAAAGATAAAATCCAAGCATATAATAAACAGGATAAGGAAGGAACTCAGACTCTCTGATCAATGTCTGTCAAAATAAACAAAGGTAAAATATGTTTATGAATCTTTTTATGAGTATTTTTTGAGGGGGGCACGTCTGGTGAGGCTCAGGGGTTACTCCTGGCTATGCGCTCAGAAATCACTCCTGGTTTGGGGGACAATACGGGATGCTAGGGGATTGAACCATGGTCTGTCCTGGGTCAGTAGCATACAGGGAAAACGCCTTACCACTGCGCCATCGCTCTGGCCCAGGTTATGAGTCTTATATGACATTGATCATCCTCCTCTTCCCTAGAGAAATATGTCCATTTGCAAGAATGTTTGTTAGAATGGAAGTTAAGACCCCTCTTAGGGCCAGGCAACAGCACTGAGGATAAGACACTTCCTTGCATGAGACTGTCTTAGTTCAATCTTTTGCATCCCATATGGTCTCCCTGAGCACCACTAGGTGTAGCAAAAATCAAAACCAAACAAACAAAAAAGACCTTACTCCCCATAATGTATTGCTTTATATATCTTTGTACACTTATCTACCATGGTTAGAATCATTGAAGTACATGAATGTCTGGGGTAGATTGACATAGATTTTTTTAAATTTTCATTGTGCCTAAAGTGCATTACAAATCTTTCACTTTATCATTTATGGTACATAGTGACAATGAATGAGGAACACGACACAGGTTTTTTACAAACAAAACTAAATTTACAGATTCAGATAATTTACAAGTAAAGCAAGCTTGGGAAACACCCCTAAAAGAGTCTCTATGCTTAAAACAACATAGGAAAGTGGAGTAAAATAGGAAGGCACAGTATCTGAACTAGAGTTAGAAGAGGGAAAATGTCACAAAAATAGGATAAAATTGTTCCAAAGGGAACAGAAAACAAATGTTTTCATGCAGGTATCAAAACATAAGTATTAATTTCAGGGACATGTATTGTGATTTTCTCATTATAAAAAAGTAAAATATTATCTCAATGACTTGTTTTATGGTACGTGATAAATAGCCAATATTAGCTGTTGAAGTAGTTTTGCCTCATGAATCAGACAAAATTAAACCTCTTTCATAAAGAATTTTGAAATCATAACTTTAATTTTTATCTAACCACAGGGGTAAATCAGAAACTTTTCTAATTCATAAGGTTTTGAATATGAGCCATTTGGGCTTGTGAATCAAGATTTTAAATTTTCATGACAAAATTTATTAGTGCATCTGTTGTAAAACCAATAAAAAAATGCAAGTACTTTGAGCCTTAGGCATTTTCTAGTCCTGACAACATACACTATGACATAAATCCAAAATATTCTGGGATATTTCTAAATGTACTTCTTTCCTGGTAAGTTAAGATTATTTTAATGTATTAATTTACTAACATGGAAGAACTTACAATATGTATGTTGAGCATTGTATCCAGTCACATATGAATTTTATTTTGAAATATTCCAACATATTGAGATTAAAGCCCACACAAAATATTAGTGACACAAATACTATGTCTTTATACCTAGATCTTGAAAACAATTAGGTAACGTTGTAAAATAGCGCATTGAAAATTTTTCAATAGAGCTATAATTTAAGCTTTCCATTTGCAAAGAAGGAAACAAAACAGGACTTTTAGAATATCTCCCACAGTAAATCTGTGATTCTCTTAGTTTGAGAAGTTCACCAAGCACACACAAATTTGGGTGCATGGCAAACCAATGTTTTCTGCATAGCTGATGTGTACTTTTAAATATTGGGGGCTCTTTTCCATGTTCTTCTGAGTAACAGCTACTGTCTGAAAAAAATGTAACCAGCTCCACAGTGGAGGGAATGTTCCTAAAAGAGTGTGTTACTCCTTCCCACTCTACTGAATGAACTGTTAAAAGACCAAGAAGGCTGTCATAGAGATATCACAGGAAATAGAGAGCTCTAAGCCAAGGGTGTGTCCAATGGGGTTGGCATGGAATGACAGACCGCCCTCCCCACATGGAAAATCTCGTCACCCATCTGAGATATCACATAACGGTGGCAGAACTCCAGAGACAGAATGAGCTCCACCTGTTTGCAATGTGTTTAGCTATTAATATTTATGTAGTAATTCAAGGGAGTAAAAAAAAAATGACAAAATGAACCAACTTGTATCACTGTTGGTGCTTTCAAGAAAGATTCCCTCCCCCAAAAGAGAGTGAGAGAGAGAGAATAAAGAAAAAATAACAGCATGAATCTGTCCTTCGCTGTAGGAAAAAATCATGTGATATCCTTAGGGTGCCAAGGATTGTAGAAGAGAAGGCAGTAGCCATGCCTTTGGCATACCCAGAACGTTTGCTCTACCATGACTGAATAAGACAATTTTACTTTTTGTAATTGTGCTTATGACTCATGTAAAAGCTAAATAAGTCAGAAAATATATGTTTGAAGGGCTCTTTCAATATTAGTGAGCCAGCATATCAAAGAAGAGATGTAAACACAACTACGTTTTTATTTGAAACGAAAGAAATTGGAAAATATTATTTTATTGCTCAATGTTCTTAAGGATGTTTTGTTCTCTGTGATATCACGGTTCTCTGTGATAGCAGCCTAAAAAGGTGGCTGGAGATCATATAGACCTTGTCCTTGATGTTTATGGTCCTACTCATTGTTTGTGACACTTGGAACTTAGTACAGATAAACTGAGCTACATTTTGAGAAAATTAATGCCTTAAACACAGTGGCAAAAAAGACCACTTCCTATTTATCTTTAAGTGGTATCTTTAAAGGGCCAGTCATATGTGTAGTGTATAGTATGATGGTAAAACCTAAAACATAATTCAAGGATATAACTAGTCTCCAGTCTCCATGTGATCAAAAATAAAATAATCATGAGCAATGGGATGAATATGAGTGGCATTCTAATCTCCTATGTACTCTGTACTTTAAATTAGCTGACTTTATAAATTTATTGGACTCTTTCAGCCATGGCTTAGTTTTTATTAAATAGGGATATCACAAAATTGTTCTGAGAACAGAATGTAACCATGTAGGATAAGGTACACTGAACAATTTCTAAGCTACCATGTTCTGAACAAAACAATATTCTAATTTTACTAATATGTTTTGTATATGATACACATTGGATCAGAGAAGATCTAGAACTAATATTATTTATTTGTTTCTAGAAATTGAGTGTGTGGTGGAATCTGGGTAGGTAAGAAATTGACATGAAGAAATATTTATTTGAATACTTCATTTATATATATGAATATATATAAATGATACATAAGCTATTACATATACCATGGATTAAGTATATACTATATATAATATATTTTCCCAAACACAAGTCATATCTATGTAGTCCTTCAGTATAAAATTGCCAGAATTTGAGTCGCATCTTTATGTTGGAATTAAAGGTCTACATTGTGAAATAATAGCATGTCAGGCAGGCTATTCCTCTAAACACTGCTGTTGTGACCAAATATGAATAATCTGGAATGGACTGAAAAAGAATCACTCAAAAAATGCATCAGGTTCTAATCATTAAAGTCTTCAAATATTATTTCTGATGACAACATTTTGCAGCTGCAAATAAAAAAATTGGAATTGGAAGGTTATCATGGGATTAAGGATGGCCTCTAAAAGCTATCATAAATTTGGATCACTAGAAGCTGTGACTATTCAGACAAATGGAAGAGAGGAGAATGAGAAGATGGAGGTAAGAAGAGAAGAGGATAATGACAAGATGGAGAAAGGAAGCAGAAGCAGTAGCCTACTCATTCCAGTGTTCTAGGAGGCAGTACTTAGATGAAGGTGAAAACCTTGCATGTAGCTGTGTCTGATATGAAATAGTCCTCCATGGGCCGTTGAAGGACTGCCCTGTAGGCCATTTTGATGGTCCAGATAGTAGGACTATCTATGAACCTCATGGACACTGCTTGGTGGAACAAAACTGAAAGAGAAAATAAATACATAATTGCACCAGATAGCAAACATAGTAGGTGTCCCTCAGAGTTCCTGAATGGATTGAAATATCACCAACACCTTGATTTGAGACTACCATTTTATTTCCAGCACCCAGAGCTGTGAAAGTATGAGTGTATGATTTTTGAAGTTATTAAGGTTGTAGGTATTTGACCCATCAATATTGAATAATAATACATCACCTGGATGTATTTTGGCCATTTTTCTTAAACAATTACTATTTAATTGCTATTGAGAAAGGTTCATGTATATGAAAATGAATATAACTTTAACTTATTTATAGGAACTCATTTGACCAACTTGAATGCTTCCCTTAGCCTATAAAAGCACAAACTGGGCAGCTAAGCTTCAAGTTTACAACTAGCAAGTGTTCTATGAATGGTCTCCAGATCCTTCAGGTCAATTCTAGTGACTCTTCTTACTCTCATGTAAAAGTTTTGGGTGATTTCTTTTCTTAACCATCTACTATGTGCACCTTCCTCTCCTACTAATCTTGCCAGTTTTTATAATTTATTCTTCTCTTTCCCCTTTTAATCATTTTATTCATCCTGTAGCATGTAACACGTAACAATTACTGTGAGTTTCTCCAAGAAAATCATCTCTAAGCTTACCTCTTCCTATCACAGTTAGGTTTTCCCTATTCTAGGAACATTTATTTCTTTCTTCCCTGCTATGACTTTTAGTCTACATTATGTTTTCATATTCTGTACTTCCATAAATATCCTTAATCTCTTCAATAATTATTTATTAGAATTAATAGACAGATATGTTTCCCCCAATTGACTAAAAGCTCTGTAAAAACAGAAAGTGTTTGTCTCATATATTGTTTTTTTGTTTTGTTTTTGGGTCACATCCGGGTACGCTCAGGGGTTACTCTTGAGTCTACACTCAGAAATCTCTTCTGGCAGGCTTGGGATGCCTTGATTTGAACCACTGTCCTTTTCTGCATGCAAGGCAAATGCCCTACCTCCATGCTATCTCTCTGGCCCCTCATATATTATTTTATTCTTAATTTTTTCCAGGTTACATGCCTGATTCACACACAAAAAATATCACACAAAAAGTAACTAAATGAATATTTGTCAGTAAATAGATAATTGATAAGAAACCTTAAGAGAAATTGAAATCCGTTTGCCTATTACATATATTTTCAAAACTTAATTCAAATGTTTCCAGTTGCTATAATTTTAGCACACATAGATCTGAGCTTTCAAAAGAACTTCACCATTGAAATAAAAATCCTCTTTTACAGATTTAAATTTAACTCACTATATCACCTATTTTTATCAAATTAGGCATGTGAATTCCAGCAAGAATATAGATAACTCCTGCCAATATGACCCTACCCAATTGTATAGTGTATAATGAATCCACACGAAAAAAGACCTGACAAACACCTAAGACAGATCTCCACTGACTTTGGAAAACATTCCCAGTTACTTTTTGACACTCCTGTGCCCTGTTTTTTTTTTTATAAGCTAGTCCATTGTTGAAGTTGATGCCAATTTGATAGTGATCAAAATTTGCTCTCATCAATTGCCAACTCTTTAGACCTTCTGGAATTAGTTAGTGACCATAATTCATTTCTAGTGGAAAAGGCGGTATGCAACAGCCAGCTGTCTTAGCAGGAAGGAAAATGATTTGCTTTTTCAAATTGGCTTTTAAAAATGTATATGCTGCCAGACGGCCTCTGGGCATGTGTATGAAACATCGAAAACAGATACAACAATACACATGAAAAAGAAATAAATTCCCAAAGCAGGATCCTATTGAAGTAGCCAAGTGAGCTTTACTGATGAAACTGAATGAGGCATAGAAATATCACCCCCCTTTTTCTTCCACAAATTACTTTCTTCCCTGAAAGTTGAAGTATATGGAGAGGTGAAAATACTTATGTATTGGAGCCATCTTATGAATTAAGCTGGTAAAAATTAATTTTAGATTGTTCACAACTGTCTAAACTTCTTTACTATTATATGTGTGTTTTTTGTTTTTTAGTAAATATTATACCTTAAAGATATTATAATACTCTTTAGGAATTCATAAAGGGGGAAACAAAATTTTCTTAAAAATATAAAGGTATTTAATCATTTATCTATAATAATTCTTTTAAATACAAAAAGATCCTTATTGGCTTGTTTGCTCAGAGGTGAATCTGGAAACCATGTTTAATATGCTGATGGATGATTATAAAGAATGTTTTTTTAAGAGTTTTATTTTTACCTTTATATAATCAAGCCACCTAGTTGTTACTAACTGCAAAAGTCACAGATTTAAATGGTCCCTTGGAGACTTTTAGTCTGTTGCCTTTATAAAGAAGATGATTTTATTTTTACATTAAGGAAGCATTAGCATCATTAAATGGGCTCCCACTTTATGATAACTGCAAATGTCACATTGATCCTGAAAGATAAGAAAATGTGCTCATCTTTGGAACAAATATCTAAGGCATGAGCAGGCAACCCACACTATTTGCATTAAAAAACAAATTGTATAAATGCAGAAGATTGATGTACCATCTGTTCATGTCCTTCACTTTTCTGGCTCTTCTGTGTTGAGATATTTTTATGGAATAGTTACATTTATTATTTTGAAAATGAGCCACAGGTTAAAGAAGTTTATGATGGGTAATATAAAACTCAGAGCTACTCCTTAACTGTATTCCAGGTATTAAGTTATGTATTACGTTTCATGCTATTAAATGCATAACTGTAGCTTATGTAGTCTGATCTTCAAATCAAGATAAAATGTGTAGCAAACTATAAAGGATGTTTAGGATCAAATCCAAACTATTTCACTAAGATGCTTGTTGGCAAGAGAAGGGAAAAAAAATCCTTTAAAAAATAATGACTTCTAAAACCACTGGCAATAGGCATCAACGTGCTCTGTGATCCCTAGAGAAAACAAAGAAATAAGACAATGAACAAATATCTCCTTGAGAGAAAATTAACTGGAGTTTAAAATTCTGCTAAGCGCTAATAAGTTTGACTTATATAAACCTACTAGCAAATCTAACAATAAATTTATTTTTCTCTTCTGCTCTTCCTTACAAATACTAGGAAAGTGTGTCCTTTGGGAAAGTGTCAATGAATTTTCAATGAGAATGATCCTATATAAAATTAAATATGCCACTTTGTCACTATCTTTTTAAGTAACTGGAGGAACATTACTAACACCTCGCCTTTCCCCTTTCCCCCAGAGTTGTGTAGAAGAAAACTGCTATGATAGTCGCCCTCTGGTGGCAACTGATTTAGACACCAGAGGCCAGATTTTGTATAAGCTTCTTATTTTAGATGTGAAAAATTTACATTTTATCACTTTATATAGTTAAATATCATTTTATGTGCCATAATTTGTAAATATGAATTATATACCATTTTCATGTCTCTTAAAAGTTTATCTTGTTGTCAGTTTGTGTTTTTATTAAAAATCACCAAAAATTAAAAGCAACTATATTTCCTACCAATTTTGAGATATTTTAGTATTAAAATAAAAATGTTTCAATAGATTTTGTAACATAATACTGTCACCAAGTATTCCAAAGGATACCTGATTTACACCATCCCAAAGAAATTGGAAAGAGACACAATAGTAGCAGTAATAAAGATTCTTGCTTCATTTTTCTCTCACTAAACCTGTGAAAATTCTACACAGGAATAACATAGTAGACCATAAATAATACATTTTCTAATTTAAATTTTTAAATGTCCAATTTTTTTTATTCTTTAACATTATCTGTTTTGGTTCTTTTTTTTTTTTTTTTTTTTTTTGCAAGTCAAATCATGGTTCACTCTACTTATTACTATGGAAATACTTTCATCTAAAGAGTCGAAGCAAGCTTCTAAGTGAAGGTAGAGGATCAAAGAGAGCAGCTAAGAAGAATAAAGACAATTCATAAGAAAGAATTGCTGGAAGAATTTATTAGAATTGGGAAAATTGTGAACATCAAAAAAGATACTATATAAGAAGAGTATGTTAGAGCACCTAAAGTAAAGAGATATTTACTTCAAGACCAAATGGGAAATAATTATGAATGTTCCATATATTCAAATGCAAGTTTATGAAAAAGGAAACTAAATTTCTGAGTTTTAAAATGTTCAAATTAAATCATTTTCTTAATCCTCATTTTGCTCAACTGAAGCTTTATTTTTTTAATTGTTTTCATTTAACCCTAGACAATAATTGGTCCACCCAATGACTTCCAGACAACAAGGCTCAGTGAAGATCAAGTTGGAATTGTGATATGGAAAACATTAGTAAAATAAAGCCTTCACTCATTATAAAACATAACTGACCTTATTGTATCTAGAAGAATAAAATGCTGTAATAAAATATGCCATAGCATTTCATAAGGGTCAGAGAAAAATTCTTATAAATCCATGTTTACTCATGAAAGGAACCGAATACATTTTTAGAAAAGCAATAGTTAAAACATTTTCTAATTGCTGATTTTGAAAACATGTAGTAAATATATGTGTATCCATACATATTTTTCTCATTTTGAAGATATAAAAAATATTCTATTTTAAAACATAAAGGGATCATGGAAAAAGGTTGAAAGTGACTTTTGTGACTCATTCTTCTTATCCTTATATAAATTCTTCTTATATATAATATTGTATATATTATATATTCTTCCTTATGTGACTCATTCTTCCTTATACTTAAATACAATTCCAAATTGAAAATGCACTCTGACTGGCATTTTTGCTTGTAAAATAATTTCGAATGTACTTCACCTTAGTGCATCCAGAGTTTAGTTCAGAGTTCTATGTGTCACATGAAAAGGCACACTTAGACTTTGGGGATGTATAACAGAACTCATATGATTTCTACACAGTTTTCTGAATATACGGGAGCACATAATCATCATATGCCTCACCATTCTCCAAATCACAGTGTGCATTTTTTTTATGTTAAGCATGGAAAAATAATCTCAGTTTATTGAACTTACATTGTGCTCTCTATTTCTTTCAGAAGTATGATGTGGCTCTTTTCTTTCATGTTTTATTTAAAAATAACAGTAGGCAGCTGCAGATATATAACTAGTATCTAGTAAACAACTGGAATTGTATCTTATTTAGTTCAGGACTTTGTTCTTGATGTATTTTCTTATATCATGCACATTTTTTCAAAGTAATATTAGAGGTTAATGTATTTTTTAAAAGACACTGAAAAAGAAATTTCTATGTATCTGTGAGCCATTTGACTGTACATTGTTTTCCTCACTATTACAGAAGAGTGGTTTACTAGGAATTTTTTTCTCAATTGGGAGGAACTAATCAGAGTACAGTCAGAAATCTCATTGTGAGATTTGATTCACATAATAATTCAATGTAGAAATAAAAAGCAGTTAAGCTGAGGCCGAAGAGATAGCATGGAGGTAGGGTGTTTGCCTTGCATACAGAAGGAAGGTTCAAATTCTGGCATCTCATATGGTCCCCAGAGCCTGTCAGGAGCGATTTCTGAGTGTAGAGCCAGGAGGCACCCCTGAGCTCAGCCGGGTGTGACCCAAACCCCCACACCAAAAAAAAAAAAACCCAAAACACAAACAAACAAAAACAGTTAAGCTATTGTAGAATTGTTGTCTTGATTTTCTGTTTAACAGATGAAAAAAAGTATGCCCTGTGTTTGTTAGAGAAATTCCAGTTTTAAAATTTGCATCTAGATGGGGCGGGGAGGGGAAAAATAAAAAGAAAAGAAAAGAAAATGCACATCTCCTCATTCACAATTACACAGTAGCATTTCTTAATTTTATCATCATAACTGTTCATAAAGTTATTCTTGAAGTATCTTCTGGAAAAAATAAAAAGTCAAGAAAAGCAATAGACTTTTCTTGTAATCTGTATGATTTCTGGGTGTTAGTGTTAGCGTATTTGAGAAAAACACCAGGCATTGATTTTCCATAAAAGAAATTGCTCTTAGGATAAACTATTTAAACTAAGATATTGATCATGGTATCATCTTTCCTATTAAAATCAGGAACACTTAAGTGTTTTGAATATACAGTGTATATATTAAAACCATTCCAAAGTTTTTTCTTTGTGTTTAAGCAATGAGCCATGGTAATATAGTGAATGTTCTAGTAGAATAAAATGCAGTAAGGAATTTTAAATAAATATTCTATAGGCATTATTTGAATAGATATAATTTCAAGAATATACTAACAGTAAGTGATAACAAACCTGGACAATCTTTTTTAATTGACACCAGATTAAGTAAATTTTCAATTTTCTTTTCAGAAATCCCTACTACTGGGAACTACAGGCAGTCTGCTTAACAAAAAGACAGAAAAGCTATGCATACTCTATTGTATGGTTACTCACCCTCCATGACAATTCATTCTACTGTTAAATGTCTAGAAAAATGTATAACGGGAATTGTCAAGATAAAACAGAGTCTTGTGGTTTGAGAAAAGAATGAGCTCTCCATTTACTATTAAGTAATTGACTTCATAGACACAACAAAAAACTGTCCTACAGCAAAGGTTGTGTATCAGGTCCTGGCCTCACAAGCAAATAAATTTCTTCAAAAACCAAGAATAATTCATTTTAATTGACAACTAAAACAGAGACTTTAGAAATTGACACAGTGACCACAAAATAAAGTGTGTGGAGATATTAGGGAAAAAGTTACACAAGTGTGTTTTTCAATTAAACCCTTATAAATAATGCTTTGAAGTAAAAAAAAAAATTAGCTGAATCAACGTATTAAGCATCATGTGTGAAATAAGTAATAGAAAGGTTAATACATCTATATTTGCCCTTTCATTAAGATGAAAGTATTCTCTAAAACATTATTTTTAGTCTTTTCCCATGAAATTTATGTATACCTAAAGTAAGTACATTTACATAACATTAAGCTCAGTGAAAATCTTAGGACATGCTTTTTCATGTGTGTGTCATACAAAAATGAAAACAGAGAGAGAAGCGTAGATAGTCAAATTGGAATTTCTAAATAAAAAATACATGTATCTGAGTTAACACTCATTTCTTAAGCATGTGTATTAGACACAACGCCATGTTACTTTACATACTATCAAATGTAAAAAGCTAATACTTGATAATACCATGGCTAATAAAGCTCATAACATTTATTCAGTAAATATTTTTTTAAAGAACATGATGACTTTGAAGACAAATAATGTTCATGCTGGCATGAAATTGCTTCCTACTTTCTTTCTAATGTGACTTTTAATTTTCTTAATTTATCACCAAACTTTTATATTCTTAGAATAAAAACTTGTAACATCATTTGAGTTTGGAAAACAAAGAATGTTTGACTTTTAATATTTGAGTGAACTTTCAGAATAAAGACTTCTTTTAGTTCTATATAAAATATAGATCTTTTATTTTCATTTGACTTTGCTAAAAACTTTAGTTTCTTTAGACCTTTTCAATATGTCTCCCTTGATAATCATAGGGGGTACCTCTTCCTCTAACTGATTAAGCACCAAAATTATGCTCAGAGTTATATAGAATATAAAATTAGATATTGTCCCTGCCCAGTGGGCTCACAATATCTCCAAATTTGCTGTAAAATATGTCTACATATTGTATAACAGATGCACTTCGAGTGCTAAATGTCTGGAGATAAATCTATTATTGACTTCATCCTCTCAACCTTTCCAATTTCCTTTATCATTTGTCAGCTCTCTCTAAGTACAGGCCTAGGCAGATTGGTAATTGCAGAGGGTGTCCTTTATTTCTGAAGTGTGACAGTCCAAATGAATCGCAACAGATTTTGATCCTATGCATGGAGACACTAATAACATTGACCCCAATTCCATAGCATGTATCTCTTTATACTTAGAGCAATAGTGATATTGAAGATTTTTGGAAAGTAATTTTGAATAGAATTTTCATTCCTTTCTAACATAATTGGAAAATTCAGCTTTTTGTTTATTTTAAATACCTTAAACATACATATCTTCAAAAAACATTTTAAAATGTTGAATTCTTCCTTCTGGGATGAAGTGACATTTATTTTTTTTGAATGAACAGCTAAATTATTGGGAGTAGCGCAAGAGACTTTTCAATTATATGCCCTTGCACACAGATAGTTTTGTTTTCTACTTGTGGGTGAATGGAATTTTCACACCGACATGTTAATTGACTGAATTTCATATGTATGTATATTAATATAATTCACACACTTAACTATATAAAAGCACATTCTTCTTACTACCTCACAGTATCATACTTCATAAATTTCATTATAGAGCTATTGTTTTTTGCAGAAATCTAGGAAGAGATCTTATTCTGTAAGAAAGTCATGGCATAGCATTATAAATATTAAATCACAAGATTCTGTCTTCGCTAATTTCAAGTTCATGAATTGATAGTCACAGTTAAAGACTTCTTCAGAATTTAGAGTAAAAATGTGCTTTCAACCTGCCTCAATGCATCTTTGTCAATTTTTTTAATAAAGTAAGTTTTACTTCTCATTTCATAATAAAGCAAGAAAAATATGTAGAAATAAAATGTCCCCTTCCTCACTCCCCCTTTTGTTTATTTCTGAGTCTTTTCTTCATTTCAAATGAGTTTTTAAACACATTTGGCAGTCAGTATCCTTAATCATTCAAAGAGTTGTGTGATGAGGGGGGAGCTGGCTAGATACCATCAGTTCTTTTAAAATGTATTAGTCTTTAACCACCTGTCTTCTCCCTTAAAATTTAAAGAGGGAAAAAAAATCACATATTTTGATGAGGAAATAAGCTTAATGATTCCATAATAGAGCTTTGAAATACATACTTTAGCATATCTCATGACTTCAGTCATCATTGACATGATGGAAATGAGTTTGTGTGTTTGAAGTTTGTCTTTTTTCGTAAAAAATCACATTTTTCCTCATCACAATGGTCTTCCATGGGGCAAAGGAAATTGATCATCCAGAATAAATCTTTTCTGTAGCTGGCTTTGTCTTTATGGCCTCAAGGTAAAACTATATTTTGGTTTCCATGTTAACAGTCTGTTTCTGTCCCTAGGGTAAAGAGAAACTCATTGTTGTTACATGGTTGCCAATAATCTCTTCTCTGTTCATTGACTTTCCACCTCATAAAATATGGTTTGGTCATTAACACACTACTACCTGGCGATCTATTTTATACATCCTCCGTCTAGCTACTCTCATGAAAAAACATGCAGTATCTACTGAATTAATAGTTGTAGCTGAATTCTGAATAGTAGAATTCTGAGACAAATCCTTTACAGCAAAAACATCATCTATATTCTGAAGTCAATTTACAGTTGCAAAGGCAAAGGTTATTATTATTATCATAATGGGGATATCTGAAAGCTTTTAGTCTTCAAAGGACTCCGTTTCTTAAGAAATGCATACATGTGTATGTGTTTTTCTGGCATTTCATTAGAATTTCAAGAACTCAAAATTATTTTAGGGAAAGAAAGGCTGCTTTTACTTTCCAGGATATTTTGTCAACTTCCATAGAGTTTAGAGGGAAAATACTGACAGTAGAATTAAGGGGACAATAGCATTTTGCAATGTAACAAGGAAGGAAATTCTAGTAATGTCTTCTAAATATCTAGCAATATTATTGTATTAAAAGTATAATATTAGAGGTAATATCTTCTAATACATATATTACACTTGTAGTAATATCCATATGTGAGAAAGAGGCTGTAAAGAAGAAAACAAACAAATAAAAAAAGAAGCTGACATCGGATCTTTGAAAAAAATGAAAACTGAAAAACAGGGGAATAATCTAATATCATATTCTGAAATGCCACCGAAATTACTCTGAGGTAGTTAATATGTATGACATTCACTTAAGAAATGCTTGGTAAGTGTCAACTAGGCATTGGGCTTTATATTAAGCCTAGAGATGAGATAAAATGACAAATAAAAACCACACATTATCTCTATAGCTTATATATATATTTTTAGCTGAGATGGGTATTTATCAAGCAGTTAAAAATTTCAAGCCACTAGTATGTGGCCTAGTTTGGAGTTCTGGAAAGATTGAAGATGAGACTTGAGAAAAAATTATATTATCCTTCCATCCATGTAAAAATGTAAATAATATAATAAATCAGACACCGTGGCACAAAATTGTATTTTAGTTTTGTGATTAAAAGTGTAGTTATTTTATATGGGGCTCGGGAGATAGCATGGAGGTAAGGCGTTTGCCTTTCATGCAAAAGGTCATCGGTTCGAATCCCGGTGCCCCATATGGTCCCCCGTGCCTGCCAGGAGCAATTTCTGAGCATGGAGCCAGGAGTAACCCCTGAGCACTGCCGGGTGTGACCCAAAAACCAAAAAAAAAAAAAAAAAGTGTAGTTATTTTTTTAAACTTTTATGTGTCTGAAGTTATTGTTAATTCAACACCTCGTACACTATTCCCATCTCACTATGTAGTAATGCTTATAAGCAGTAGTTTTACTATATATCTATAAACTTCAGTTTTCAGTTTCAAATCTCAGATGTTTCCATTTGCATTTAGCTAAAAATTGGCAAGAATATTATCATCTCTGATCCAATTTTTAATGGAAAACTAATTTTGATTTATGGAGTGGCAAAAATATAAACATTTTAGATAAATCTTTTGCCAATTTCTAGATAAAAAATGGTTTTAACTGTTAACTTTGGCCTTTTGAAGGATTATTTTTAACTGAATATGTCAATGTTTTTACCCTATAATATTTTTTGTATAAAATCACATAGTAGTACCTTATTCTTTATCATAGGATGAAATGCCTTTATGAGAGGTTGCTACTTGTCTCCTTTGAAAGGTAATAAAGACAAGATCATTAAGTCTGAGACATCATGTAATTGCCATATTTTTCACATGTTCAATGTAAAAAGCCTTTTAAAGGAACTTTAATACTTTATATGATTGACTCTATACAAATCATTACTAGTAAAATGCTTCATGATTATCATTGTTAGTGATTAGTGGTCAGTTTGTTAGTGATGTAGAAATTTAAAGTTCTAGTAAAAAAGAAGAAAAAAACAATGAGAAAAATCTGTATAGAAGACCAGCAATAAGCAAAATTAGAACATACATGTCTTCTGAGTTTTCCACAGGAATCTAGATTTATTGTATTTAATGAATTGTTTCTTTTTCAGAACTTATCTTATGAAGTAAATTGACATTAATAGTTAAATATATTTCAAAATAAATTATCATCAGATCCTTTTGTCTGGATTTTCTAGCATTCTAGTCTTTTCTATATATATTTATTAAAATGTATCATTATTAACTCACTTGCTTAATTTTAATACGTATTAAACTTATAATAATTGCACAAACATATTTTATACACATTTAACTTACTTATTTTATAAAGTTAGACTACTTCTATTTAAGAAGGCAATCTAATAATCTTCAAATGTTCTAAATATTCAGTATTATTAATTTTTATTGTACTCAAAAATAATTGGAATTATTAATCATTGTAAGTACAAAAGAGTACATTTTTCAGGATGTTCTCTATTTTAATTATGCTTTTATTTTTAATTTGCAATACCCCAAAATATATTTGTGTTTATATGCATATTTAATTATATATAACTTATATATGATTTATAATTATATATAATTTATATATGATTTACATGAATTCTAATTGTCTTAAAACATGAGCATGCATCTGTACACATTTTTAACATACAATATTCAAACTGTATATGCAATGTATATGCTATATAATTTTCAAAAAATTAGAGATCAAATTTTTTATTTAAAATGGCAATGAGTAGTGGATAGATATTGGTTTTTTGTTAGTGGTTGTGGTGTATTAAGACATAGCTAGAAGAGTCATGAAAATGTACCACTAAAACATATAATAAAGTTATGGAAGCTAGTGTCATGTCAATAAATATGAAATATTAATATTTTTTTACATTTCATTATGTTAAATTTTACTCGAATTGTAGTGAAATTGCAAAATTTGTCAGTGTTCTTCTAGCTTCATTATAATATAATTTATGTACAAGAAAACAACAATTATAAGTGTACATTTTTATAGCTTTTGACAAATGTACTCAAGTCTGTGACCACAACAATAATTAAACAAAGAACATTTTTATCTAATGGGAGTCTTTGTATCCATTTGAAAAACTTTTGCTCCCCATCTTTGTATTTAAAAATCCTTTAATTAAATTCCATTTAAACTTGATACATTTGGCATATAAGATTGTGTTTTAGTATACAACATAATGGTTCTATATTTGTATATATTGCAAGATAATCAGTAAAATCAGTTTAGTTAGCTTATGTCACCATGTGAACAGATAGTTACAAAATTTATTACTACATTTTTGTCTTTCTTAAGAATTTTATTTCACTTACTTAAAATAAAACTGTGTATTTCCTCAAAAATTATAAACTTTATGAGACTAGGAACTATATTTGTTTGTCAGAGAACTTGGAAGAAATTCTCAGATGAAAAGATTAGATGCAAATTGCATAATACTGCATAAAAGGTGAAAGAACCAAAGACAAAATAAGGTGGACAAATATGGCTTGTGGATCACTCTTATTTTGTTCATGAAATAAATTTGGATGTGTGATAATCAAAGTAAATGAGATGGAAGTTCTGCCATGTTTACAAAGGCATTATCATCAACTTATACTCTGTGCCACGTACAGTCTAAAATATCCCGTTATGTATGTTTGTATTTAGCCTCAGGTGCTGGATTTACAATTTGATACTTCAGATATGACTGTGTTATATCTGTGATATATATATATATATATATATATATATATATATATATATATATATATAT
>PVKC010014701.1:0-21884 GCA_004027635.1 Crocidura indochinensis | reverse complement strand
AGAGGCAGAGCATGGCCGGTGGTGGTCTTTATGTTTCTGGGATCCCCAATCACACCGCTCGATCAGTCCCACGTGGGTCGGGTGAGACCATCTTACCGAGAGACCGGGGTCCCGGTCCGTAGATTGGCTCAGCAGAGAGGAGAGGAGAGCAATTTTAAGTATTTCTAAATGCTCTGAGATTGGATTGATAGCACAGTGAGTAGGGCATTTGCTTTGCTTGCCACCAATCTTGTTTTGATCCCTAGCATTACATATGGTACGCTGAGCCTCCAGGAGGAATTTATGAGCACAGAGCCAGGAGTAACATCTGAGTACCACTGGGTATGGCCCTAAAAGTAAAAAATCAAAAATCAGAAATGCTTTGCTTTTTTTTTTTTTGGTTTTTTGGGTCACACCTGGCAGTGCTCAGGGGTTACTCCTGGCTCCATGCTCAGAAATTGCTCCTGGCAGGCACGGGGGACCATATGGGGCACCAGGATTCGAACTGATGACCTTTTGCATGAAAGGCAAATGCTTTACCTCCATGCTATCTCCCGGGACCCAAATGCTTTGCTTTTAAGATAACTTTAATAAGTAAAGTAAATGATCAACACTTATCCAGCTAATCGTATTAGGGAAATTGACACGATGTTAAGTATTCTAGATTTTGATTCACTTACTCTAGATACAATAATAACAAATATTAAGCATTATTAAGAGTCTTGAGTCTACACTGCCTCAGTGGTGGGGCAGTGGCAGGGCATTTGCCTTACATGTGACTGACCTAGGACAGACCATGGTTCGATCCCCTGGTGTCCCATATAGTCCACCAAGCCAGGAGCTATTTCTGAGCGCATAGTCAGGAGTAACCCCTGAGTGTCACCAGGTGTAGCCTAAAAACGAAACAAAACAACAACAACAAAAAAACCCTCTTAAGTCTTGGTACTTAAGTGATGAGAATATCACTAAGTATAATATTTTCTTTGACTACTGGAAGGAAGGACTAGAGTAGAACAGTTTTCCCCATAACTCATAGTCCCTGGTTGTTAGCTCTATAGATTTATGATATAACTTTGACTATTTTTTTCCTGCTGCCTGAGTCTGTTTCTTAAGAAAAATTCTGCATTGCTTATATTATTAGTTATTAACAGTGCCTATGAGAGAGTTTGGTCTACAAAGCAATTCTGTAAGATCTGGACTAAATTATTTCTACATCCCAAAAGACTTCCACTATAATTAAGGGTTTAAACTAAAATAGTGCAGTGATACGAAAACACCTTACATTATAGAAATATGGGAAACATTACCACTCTTCTTCAGGAAAAATGATAAAGTCTATAACTGAAAGCAAAAACAGATGAAAAGAGAATTTTGTCAAAAGAAATCATACAGTGCTGTTTCCTCCTTAAAAATGCCTTTAGTCGGGGGCCCGGGAGATAGCATGGAGGTAGGACGTTTGCCTTTCATGCAAAAAGTCATCAGTTCGAATCCTGGTGCCCCATATGGTCCCCCGTGCCTGCCAGGAGCAATTTCTGAGCATGGAGCCAGGAGTAACCCCTGAGCACTGCCGGGTGTGACCCAAAAACCAAAAAAAAAAAAAAAAAAGAAATCATACAACTGGAAATTGTTTGGGGATAGGCTAGACTGACCTCATTTCTGAATTCTCTGGATAAGAGCCCATGGGTAGAACTTGATCTTGACTCATGCATTGTGCATAGCTATCGCTGAGAAGACAGACCTCATTTTCCCTTTTTGGTTTACTCTTAATTCACTTTTCCACTCTTCAAACCTCCTTTGGCATTCTAGAATGCACTATTCCTTTGGTATGCCTACATTCCTTTTTACAACATTTTTTTTGGTGCTCAGAGTTACTTCTTTTTTAATATCTTTTTTATTTAAACACCTTGATTACAAACAAGATTATGGTTGGGTTTCAGTATGTAATGAACACCCCTCCCCCTTCACCAATGCAACATTTCCATCACCAATGTCCCAAATCTCCCTCCTCCCCACCCCAGACATTTCTCTTTTGTTTTTGTTTTGTTTTATTTTGGGGTCCCCCCCCCCAGGGGCCTCTCAGGAGTTATTCCTGACTCTGTACTCAGAAATCACTTCTGGCAGGCTCGAGGTGAATCAAACCCAGGTCTGTCCTGGGTTGACTGGATGCAAGGCAAATGCCCTACAGTGTGCTATCTCTCTGGCTCCTGAATGACATTTCTTAACAATTACTTAACCTTTCCTAACAAACCACTACTCTTAAAAAGTTCATATTTAAAATGTCACTTACTCATCTTCTGTTTGGAAATTCTTTTGTTTTTATTACTGGTAGAAGTATTGACAATGGATTAAATGTTGGAGTACATGCTGACTGCTATGCATGTCTCATGGAATAGTACATATTTAAATATCTGTTTTCTATAACAGGCAGAATCAAACTTTCTTGTCCAGATTTCTGTTTTCCATAACATACATTGAGGACAGTAGCAGAGCTTTCTAGTTAAGTTTTACCACTGAGCATGAAAGCTAAGACAGGGCGTAACATAAAGTCAGTAGGCATTAAAGGGTTGTGGGAATAGTTGAATTGATTGCTTTCAATTTTCACATTCATCTGCTGTTGATGGATTATAGGATGAGTACTGGGATGGACAAATTCTCCAAGACTATGTATGGGCTCAGTAATGGAAAACACTACATTTGCAAACATTTAGACCCAGCCTAAATTTTCTTCATTGAATTTTACCTACATTAACAATTATTGGTTGAATTCTCCAATCTAACATAGAAAAATCCTTTTTACCAGTTAGTAGGAGATTTAATAGTATGAGCTTGATAATTATCCACCTGCTAATGGACAAACAACAACAGTCCTAGTGTATACAAGGTCTGTGGGCACTGAATAGTTATTCTCTGCTTGCAGCTACTGGCAATGTATTTACTCAGCTGTTAGTGGACTCAGCATCTGGGAACTGGCTCCCTAGCTAGCTATAAGAGAACTACCAGGGACTCATTTATTTACTATTAAACTGTAAGCACTTGGCAGGGCATCTGGTCCTACTTTTCCAGGTTATGGTTGGATACTCATGAGATATGGTTGTTAGGAGAGCAGCTGGAATATTTAAATTGTCAAAGAGGAAATTCAGAAGTTTTAGAATCTCACCACAGTTTTCTTGTGGAGTAGAAGAGGATGTTAGGTAGATTTGGAATACAGTCGGAAACTCTAAGTTTCCCTTGACTTATTCTTTCACATTCTTGTTTGCTTTTATAGGGTTAGATTTTGAGTTTGGAGTGTACAGGGAATTTTCACTAGGAATTTTGTGGGAGAACGCTGCATACAGAGACAATATTTGAGTAACTAGGGGAATAGCCAGGGGGAGGTGGAGAAAGAGAGATATGAGTTTTGACCAGTACTACATGGTCAGCAGAGGATGACTGGGAGCTACTCCCAAGAAGCTAGTACCATTAAATAGTCGTTCTTAAGCACCTCTTGGTGTGAAAAAAAAATAAGATTTCTAAAACTTCAATTTATTAAATGTTACATGAAGTGATAGCAAATACATAATTAAAATGACAAATATGCAAATTAGAATCTTATCTGACTTATAGTATTTGGTCATGAAAATGTTTGAAAATATGAGAGTTCTCCCTATGGCTGCATAATATTCCATCGTTTATATGGACAACAGTTTCTTTAGTCATTCATCTGTTGAAGGGCATCTTGGTAGTTTCCAGAGTCTTGCTATGGCAAATAGTGCTGCAATAAATATAGGTGTAAGGAAGGGGTTTTTGTATTGTATTTTTGTGTTCCTAGGGTATATTCCTAGGAGTGGTATGACTGGATCATGAAGTCATGAAATTTTCCTATACATGGATGTACATGGAATCTATTGTGCTGAGTGAAATAGTCAGAGAGAAAGAGAAAGACAGAGACTGGTCTCACTCATCTATGGGTTTTAAGAAAAATGAAAGACATTTTCAACAATTTTCAGAGACATAAGAGAGGAGGGCTGGACGTTATAGCTGACCTCATGAATCTCACCACAAAGAGCGATGAGTTTAGTTAGAGAAATAACCACATTGTGAACTATCCTAACAATGAGAGTATATGAAGGAAGTGGAAAGCCTGTCTTGAGTACAGGTAGGGGAGGGGAGGGGAGGAGGGATATTTGGGTCATTGGTGATGGGAATGTTGCACTGGTGATGGGGGGGTGCCATTTGATATGACTGAAACCCAACCACAATCATGTTTGTAACCAAGGTGTTTAAATAAAAAATATTAAAAAAATAAAATAAAAATTTAAAAAATAGAAAATATGAGAGTTGACTGACTCTACCAGGTGCCACAGAATTGGAAATTTTTCCCAATACTATTATGCCAAAATATTTAGTAAAATGTTGGCATGTTTCTGAAAAGTTGAGCTTGGACTTCTCATTTTTCTTGGAATGGTATTTGCTTTATCATACTGTATCTCGTGTTGTCCAACAATATATAAACAAGGATGTGCTGTGAAAGAGAAATACTGATGGTATTACTCATTAAAGGGCATATTTAGTGATTCAGATAAAATTGATATTAACAATTGTGGGTAAAAGGTCAGTAAGATAGACAAAATTTAAATGGATAGCAGAAATAATATTTAAGATATTCTAAGAGCTTAACATAATTCTATAATTTATGTTCCTAAAAACTCTACACAGGGGTTGGTGAGATAGTACAATGAGTAGGACACTTAACTTGCATGTAACTTGCCTGACTTCAATTTCCAGCACCACATATGACCTTCAGAGTCTCACTAGGAATAATCCCTAACTGTAAACCAGGAGTAAGCCCTGAACTCTACCAGGAGAGATCTGAAAATGAAGAAGAAAAGGAGATAAAGAAGGAAAAGAAAAGCAGAAGAATGAAAAAAAGAACAGGAAGAAAAAGAAAAGAAGAAAAGATGAAGAAGAGTAAGGATGAGGAGGAAAAGAAAGAGAAAGAAGAAGAAGAAAAGAAAGGATTGAAGAAAGAGGAGGAAGAAAAGAAGATGGAGGAAGAAGAAAAGAAGGAGGGAAAGAAGGATGAGATGGAGGGCAGAGAGGAGGAGACTTAGCTATATTAGCTCTTGTGATGGTTTAGAACTCCCCTGTAGTTTAAAAACCCATCTGTTCTTTGATTTGCTTTGTTTAATGAGACAAATGTTGGTGTTCCGAGGGGAAAAAGCCTTTAAATTTGCTGAGTTATGAGTTGCAGCTCAAATAAAGACTTCTGATCTATTTGCATGTGTGGAGGCATTATTTCTGACAGCAGTTGCCCAGAAGGGTCCTGTAATTTAAGAAGGAAAAGTAGGGTTGTCATTGACCCTAAGAGCTAAACTTTCTTTTCAGTTAATACATATAAGAATTACTATACCCAATGGCCAAGATACATGTTGAAATTTTTAAGTAACTGTTAAAATATTTTCGAACATTGGTATACCATCTTATTTTATTACAAGCAATGTAGGGGGATTTCAATTTTTCTCTATCTTCACCAACATTTAGTGTAGTGGGACTTTCCAATTTGAATATTTGAACAAATGCAAATCAAAGTCATTCTCTTTACTGCCAACTGATTTTGAGAATCATATGGTTCTTTGGTACTTGTATACACTCCAGTGTATACTGTCTGCTAAGATCTTTGTTCTACTATTTTTTATGCTGTATTGTTGGATTTTTATTAATGTAAGATGTCTTTAAATTATATACTCTTGATACAAGTTTCCAATCTCCTGCATAATTCAAGAGTATTTTGCTCCTCTCAGAAGACTCTTTATTCACTCATTTAACAATGCCATAGAAAATGAAGATACTTTTCATTTTGAGGAAGTTCTTCTTGCCTATCTATTCTTTTCCAAATCATGTTTTGGTGATTTTATCAAAGAAAGGAGTGCTTAACCCAAGGTCAATAATCTATCACTAAGTTTCTAGTCTAAACAATAATAGTTTCACATTTTAAAGATACTTAATTTGGGGGGGGGGTGGTTTGGGCCACACCCGGCGGTGCTCAGGGGTTACTCCTGGCTGTCTGCTCAGAAATAGCTCCTGGCAGACACGGAGGACCATATAGGACACCGGGATTCAAACCAACCAACTTTGGTCCTGGATCGGCTGCTTGCAATGCAAACACCACTGTGCTATCTCTCCGGGCCAAGTATACTTAATATTTTGATTCAACTTTTATATATGGTGAATTTTTAAATATTGTGAATGTTTTATATATGGTGAATATATATATTATATATTTTATGTGGTGAATACATTTAAAATATGAAATAAAAGCATTTTTATGTTTCTAAAAACTTGTCCATCTTTGTGTGGTCCTACCTGTAGACTCAATTATATGGATTTGTCTATCGTTACAGTAAACCAATTTAAAATTGTGTTTTTTGTGGAAATCTGGTAATGTGATGATCCAAAGTTATTATTCCTTTTTCAGATTTGTTTTAATATTTATTCTTTGACATTTATCTTTCCATGTAACTTTTTTTTTGTGTGGTTTTTGGGTCACACCCGGCAGTGCTCAGGGTTTACTCCTGGTTCCATGCTCAGAAATTGCTCCTGGCAGGCACGGGGGACCATATGGGGCACCGGGATTCAAACCGATGACCTTTTGCATGAAAGGCAAACGCCTTACCTCCATGCTATCTCCCAGGCCCCTCCATGTAACTTTTAAGACAAGATATAAAATTTTACCCAAGTGCTGGTTGAAATTACAAATTTAGAGGATTTTCACTTTAACATTTAGTTTTCTAGTGGAATAACAATTATATATTTCTTCATTTATTTGTCCTTTATTTTCAGCAACAGTTTATTGCTTTTAGCTTGTATGCTTTTAAATAGATTGGGATGGCTCAATCCTTAGTTTGCCATATTTTTAACACTGTTATATATATTTTTAATACTGACACTATCACTTTAGTACATGATTGATCACATTAAGCCTTAATTCTAAGGCAAGGAAAAAATGTAAAATTTTTGAAATTATTTTTGTTAAACATGGTGGTTTACAAATTTGTTTATTATACAGTTTTTTTCTGGTTTTCTATGTTCCAAAATCAGTCATATCACGAGTGTAACATTTCCTCTACCATTGTTTCTAGTTTCCTGTCCACCTCCTAGACCAACCCTTTCAGCAGACAAGGAACAGTTTACTCTATATTGCTTGTTACAACTAAATGGTAATTTTAAAAAATCAGTAAAAATTTTTTTGGAAATCATTATGTTTCACAATAGAGTTAAGTCATTTTCAGAAGTTTACTAAGCTGTTTTCTTGCTAATTGAACATTCAGTGTTTTTGGTTTTGTTTGTTGACCTTGGGTGACTTCTAAGCTACTTTACCATCCAATTTGGTATGTTCCTATTGGGTTGTCAGTATTGAAAAATTTGAAGGTGTCCATTTTTTTTGAACAAATATGTGGCAGAAAGCTCCAGGAATTCAAGAATTTGTGAAGTCGGAACAATATGCTGCCATAAGGGTAATTGTGGAACATGTCTATTGGATGCTGGGATTCTGGAAGTATAGAGGGAAAGGGGAGCCTATTCTACCTCACTCCTTGAAGACTAGAGTTCTCAGATACCAAACATCATCCCTAGAGTTTTTGTCAATCAGGATCAATGCAGAGATAACTGAAAAAGAAGTAAAGTTTGGGCTATTAGTTTGGTAGTGATTATGGGGTGTAGATGCAACTCCTAAGGCTTCAGCAGGATGGAGACTTGGCTACAACCAACCCCTAGAATATCCCAGAGTTTTCAGCTGTAAGACCAGTGTACCACAAATTTTCACAGCTTGTCTTATTTGATAACTTTTAAACGTTATCCAAGAGATAATTTTTTAAATATTTTTTCAAAGTTTATATCTGATTAAGAATATAGTAGATGAGTGATAGCCAACAAAACCAATTGCACTGAATTGAGAAAAATCTAGATAAGGACTATAGGTAGATAAAATTTTGGGTCCAAACTAAAAGATTGAAATAGGCAAAAATGTAAATCTGTGGCTCATTGAGACAAACATGATATTGTGCAGTAGGTAATGTGCTTGCCTTGCATGTGGCAAACCAGATTATCATTCTGACATATATATGAACCCCCAAGCCCTGCCAAGTGTATACCCTTAGTACAGAACCAAAAATAAGACCCAAGGACCATTGGCTGTAGTCTCAAAACAAAACAGGCAAAAAATATGGTAATCATTTAGTGCTCATTCATATCTGGAATATGAATGTATTCTGAAGGATGAAATAGCACCATTTAAGTCAGAAGAAATGGTTCACATCAAATAAAACTAAAAGACAGTCTCAGGGGATAGGAGAAGAGCCAAGGCATCCCAGAAATGAGGGAGATGAGTTTTAAGGGGTACAAATTAAAAAGATGATAAGTATTGAAAACCTTCTCCAAGTCGGAAGGTTTAGTTTTGCTTTAGGTAAAGGATGTTAGTGAAAGTTTGCCAGTGAGAGAAGAATGAGACCTGAGAGTCAGTAGCAAAATAATCTTGGGAAGAGGTGAATGTATAACTTTTACTACTAGTTTTAAGAGATGAGCATTGCTTCAACATCCTTGCATACAAAGTTGGTGAGACTCAGACTAAGTGTCTTCCACTCTCTGTAAACAATTTCTTTTATTCCTAACTTGAGGTGTTTGATCTATGATCTGTGACTGTCTAGCTTCTGTAATTCTGCAGCAGTAATTCTATCTTTTGCTGATTTATATCATACGAATGTACCCCTGAGCTCTCTGACCATCCTCCCTGAGATAATTTGTGAACATCCCTTCCGGAGCTTTGCCCTTTGAGCTCCTCATGCGCCTCTGAGTCAGCTGACAGGATGGCTCTAAATAAAAGTATTTGGTACATTTCTTTACACTGGTCTTCTGTGGACATCAGAAACCTCTTCAAAGTTTGCCAGATAGAGTTGAATTCCTAAAGGAATCTGATTTTCCACAATTTTCCTCTTTCCTGATTTTAGACAATAATGTATCCTCAGCTCACTTAAGAAAGTGTGGTGGATTTAATGCCTCTTGAGAACATTGAATATACAGATAATGGAGAAAGTTAATACTATTTATTTATTAAATAATATTTCTTACTAGTTTAGCTAAAAGTTTTAACTACTCTTTGATTAATTGTTGGCCATACATAGGAAATAAATATGTTTGTTTTAGAGACAAGAAACTTAAACTCAATGGGATCAATTTCCTTGTTTTTCCACCCAACTCTCCACACAATGAACACCAGTAATGTATTTTGGCTTAATAATTAAAAAAATCTTTAAAATATTTTTCTTTTTATTGCCACCTTCCTTCTACTTCCTTTGAATTTAATTTACTTTATTCTCATAATGGCTTAAAAAGGATATTTAGAACATATTTATTTTTCAGCCATTTCCCCAAAATGTTCATGACTATAATTCCTGATCAGACCTTAGCTAAGTCTTAATAGTTTGGCACTCCATACTTTCACTATCATTCTATTTAAGTTATTTGAATATGCAACAAATTTTATAACTGACTTATGGGTTCTCATAGTATATTTTAATAGATCAATGCATACTGGCTAACATTATCAATATATGTGTGCATTTAATTTTGTCAAATTTAATATTTGATATTTGGTCTATGTTTATAATTATTTCACAAAGGCTAATAAAGGAGGTGCATTTTTATGAATTTGTTTATACACTACATTTATTTATACAGTCCATGTTTTATTAAATTCTGTACATATATTCACATTTTATATTTAATTTTATTCTACATTTTTGAAAATTAATTTCTTCCAATTTTAACTAATTATCTTTAGTTTTAGTCATGTATCAACCTCACAATTTTGTCCTAGGATTCCCAGCATAGCTGGAATGACTAAGTAATCTTGGGCATGACAGGGTCTGAGGAGTAAAGAATCCTTTGAATTTAGCATTGAACCTGAAAGTATTATCAGAAGGAATCCTCTGAACTCCTAGAGCACCTGTATCCTCACTTCCTTTTTTGCTATAACCATACATTTGTACAAGCACACACACACAAACATGTATGTATACACTCACACTTACCATATGTTGTAACACAAGTACTTGCTTGGTAAACCTTTATAATTACTTTAATTTCAATCACTCTATGACTTTAAGCCATCTGTTTTAAGCAATATACAATTGGATTTTTATTTATGATGCAGCCTTAAAAATCTTTCTTAATTAGAACGTTAGTCAATTAACATTTAGTCTGTATGCATTTTGGTTTAATTCCATCATCTTACTTGTTTCTGTTTGTTTTTTTTTTTTTGAAAGATTTAAGACCTTACTTTTTAACTGTGGTTCTTCTCCATTAGTTTGATGCTTTTGTATATTTTACTGACTTTTTTGTTGTTGTTATTGTTTTTTTGATGTTTACCTTGAAGTCTTTGGTATCCATGTTTGTTCCATCATATTTACATGGAATTAGAAGTTTACTGAGAATAGTCCACATAGGATCTTAAAATACTGCATTTCTCTTGGCTTTTATGTTTCATGTAATTATACATAGAAGCTATATTTTAATATTTAGAAAGTTAGACATACTCATAATTATTCTTCTAAAGTTCAAAAAAAAACACATCAGGTAGTGCTCAAGGCTTAATCCATGCACTGTGTTGAGAGATCACTCTTGGTGATGCTAAAGGTACCATATTCAGTGTCTTAACTTCTGAACTATCTGACTTTAAATTTTCACAATCTTTATAAAATTTTCTGTCTTTTTTATTATTAGTTATTTATCTCTTCATTTATGAAAAAACACAGTGAATTAACAACAAAACATACCTTACCTCTACACACATCGCACACACACACACATATATATTTGTGTTAATGTTGAAAGACAAACTTTAAAATTTCCTTTAATATTGGTGAGTTACTTATGATAAATAAATACACATTTACTTTTTCACTAATATATTTGATAAAAAATTTCTCAAAAATTAACAAATCTTTTATTTCAATTACTTAGCAGAGTACATTATGCCTTTTATTAATACGGATTCAAAATCAACACTCATCTTGTTATGTTTTATAAGGACATTTTGTTTCTGGAAGCTTTTATGTCTTTGTTTCAAGGAATGTTATAATTTGTTTGATTATAATTTCCTTTTAATTGTCTTGATTAAATTTTTGTTAAATTTATGTTAATATATTCACCTCTTTTAGAAAAGTCTCAGCCTTTATTCAAGAATTTTTTTGCTTACTAAATCTCCAACGATCATTTATTTATTTTTCATTTATTTGGGAGAATGTTAAATTGGAATTCTTTCTTTGAATTTACTTTTAATCATTTATACAGTAACATTGTTCAATAACTGTTAAAGTTATCAAGTTCTAAACGTATTAAATTTATTTGATTTATACTTATTTATATTCTTTTTATTATATAAAATCTGTTGCTAAGTGTCTCTTTTAAGTTACAAAAATTTCTCATATTTCTTTTGTTAAAATTATGTTAACATTTACATGGAAAGCAACTCCTGTAAAATTAACATGGAGAGAGAGTAACATTTCTCTAATCATGTGATAGGATCTCAAATTTTCTCCTGGGCCAATGCCCTTCACAATGACCTTTATAAGAATTCACCAGCAGTTATTGTTTTGTTTCATGAGATAAGCTGGATTGTTTGAGCTGGAACTCTATTATTTACTTACTTCCAAATGAATTAGGCTCGGATAATAACCCAGAAGTTAGGATTTGGATAACTAGTTTACTCTAAGGACAGGTCTTGTTAAGAACCTTGTAGGATTGGAAAGATAGTACAAGGATTTAGGCACTTGCCTGGCACTAAACCAAATGTGGCTTGATCCCAAGCACCACATATAATTCATGAGAACTCCAGGTTGTGATTCCTGAGCAATGAAATAAAAAACAAACTCGGAATACTAAACATCATGGTCCCAAAACCAAACCAAAAATTTTTTAAAAAGTAGCCTTTTTCTGAAAAATTTTTAGGAATATTTCTCTTTTCCCAACAATAATCCCAGAAATTTTTTTCCTGATAGTTATTGCATTAATAATTCACAAATGTGAACAGATAGTAAGTAAATCTCACAACTGATGGTGTCCCCTGGAATTTTCTTAACTCTCAAATTTGTCCACACATAGCCTCCAATAATCAATTGCATTTTAGAATTTCCACTTTTTGACACTAGTAGTTTCTATTCCATATTCCCTGTTCCAAGCAGCCAGACTGTCCTATGTGTCTCTCCAAATTTGTGAGCAGAGAATTTTCAGTTGTTGTTCTTTCTTTTATGGATATAAAAGTCATCTGTTTTTCAATCAAGCAAGAATTATTTTGGGGGGGCTCACACCTGGCATTACTCAGGGGTTACTCCTGGCTCCTATGCTCAGAAATCTTTCCTGTCAGGCTCGGGGGACCATATGGGATTCCGGTATTTGAACCACCATCCTTCTGCATGCAAGGCAAACACTCTACCTCCATGCTATCTCTCCGGCCCCTCAAGCAAGAATTTTAAGATTAAATAAAATTATGCCTCCCTGGTATCCAAGTAACTTAAGAGATTGTCTATATGATAGGTATATAATATTAATAAATAACAAGTATAATACTGTCTACATTTAAGGCAATAAGTCTTAAATAATACTGTGTATTATTTACTTTTTCCTCATAATAGTCTTAGGATATAGGTAGCAGATTGGGGCATATTTTGCATGAGAAATGTGGACAGATTTCCACATTTTTCCATACTGTACAGTCAATGGAAGCATTAAGATTTGTAGAGTAGAGACATTATGAATAACAGACTCATACTCAATGACACATTTCCCTTATATTTTACCTAGCATAGTTCTTTTCCACAATATATTTTTTTTTGGTTTTTGGTTTTGGGGTCACACCCGGCAGCGCTCAGGGGATACTCCTGGCTCTATACTCAGAAATCGCTCCTGACAGGCTCAGGGGACCATATGGAATGCTGGGATTTGGACCACTGTCCTTCTGCATTCAAGGCAAATGCCTTAACTCCATTCTATCTCTCTGGTCCCTGTTATAGGTCCTATTTACATAATTTTACCTATGGCCCCCGTGGAATAGTCTGGGGACTCAAAGGGGCCTTAATATCCCCTGTTGAGAAAGGCTGCTCTCAGCGACTATACCATACTAAGAACTACATCTTATTTTTGAAATGGAGCAGGCAGGCTCATAAGCAGTGCTCAGTTGTGTCAGGATCTACTGTTGGTGCTATTTAACTAACCTGATAGCTCAGTGTGAGGGCCTAACTCTGTAATGCTCAGGCCCTGCAGTGTTAGGGCTTTCCAGGATCAAGTTGTACTTGGGGCATCCTGGGCTACACTTCATTGTACTTGAGAAGTCAACTAGAACTGCTCTTCTGTCAGATGTATCAAGGCTCTGGTACTATTACCCTATCCCCTAACTACAACATCTTAGTAAACATGAAATCACGAACATGAACATTTTCTTCATTATGAATTAGCAAAAATAAGAAGAAAGTATGTGTTTCCTTAAGTGGTTATCACTTACATAAATGTTCTAATTCATTGGACACTTTTATTCAAACCAATTATTCTTAGATATTTTCTGACTCTTAATCTTCATTTCACCTGTCATTATTTTTTTCAACAGGAAGATGCTGAATATATTGAAAGTTGTCTCCAAGACTAAGAATGAAGATTTTTATATACACCACAAGTCTGCACTCATTCCCATTTGAAGACTTTTCATTGACAGTAGAATACGTTTTAGGAAAAATAAAGAGGAAAGCAAGGACATATTTAAATGTAAACTCCTTAAACATTGCTTTAGTGTCATAACATATTTTATAAAAAAGTTCTCCAGACTTGTTGATTAAAGCCATATCATATACTAATAGCTTTTACTTACATGCTTTGATATTTAACTGTAATCAAATCAATAAGCATTATTTTGAGAAATGAAATGAACTTAATTTAATATTATATGTACATGAATTATGTCATGTAATATTGGCAAAGAAAATGATTTGAAAATTCAAAGTTATTTTCTAGAAGGTAATGAGGAAAGTTGCATTTTCTCATTCTGCTCCATTTAGCTCTCACTGATGTATCTCCATTTTATGTGACAAAAATCATTTGAGATTTACAGAGGAGCTGTTCTTTTCTGAAGTACTCCTGACCTTTTAGCATCCATCTAGGAAAATCAGCAGCAAAAAGTCCCTGCTTTGTTAATCTGTCAGGAAGAAGGAAATGCGCTGTACTGTATTCCCAGAAAGATGGTAGATATCATCATTTAATCTAGCATTTTATATGGATCAAAGTACTCGATTTTTCAAAATTAAGTGATATGTGTATTTAGACATTCTTACTATGTTTAAAGTGTTTTATTCAAAATTTAATTGCTGAATGTTGCCAAATATGAATACTGAGTCAGATTATTACCAGAAATGATGGGAAAGTAGGAAATCACTTGGTAACAAAGAAATGGGAGCATCACTTCTTGTTGTTAATTTGATTGACATCCTCGGGACTCTTACTCATTCTCATTCTAGTGGATTGCTAGCAAGTCAAAGATTTTAGACATTTGAATGTCACCTGAAAATATTACCAATGTATTGAATTCATAAACTATTATCAAAAGGCTAATGAGCTCAATAAAGGAGTACTGAGATTGGGTAGATAGTACAGGGGATAAGGTGCTTGCCTTATAGGTGGCCAAACCAGGCTCAAATATCCTACAGCATATATAAAACTCTGACCCCAAACACCACCAGATTGATCCCTGAGAACAGAGCCAAGCACTGAGTACCAAAGTCATAAAAGTAAAATATAAAGGAGCATTGCATAATCAATGTGTGATAATATTTGACTAACTGACCAAATATCAATGCTGATTGAGTGATTTTAACTAATTGTCCTGGGAGAATGATCACTTTTTGCTAAGTTTAAACTCCTGTGAAGTTCAATCCTGCTTCTAAAGTAGTTTGGTCAAAATAAATACTGAGAGCAAAGTAGCACCCTATTTTAAGAGAAATTCCTTGTTTTACTTCTCCTTTCTAGATGTTACATAGGCAAATTCTACACAATATTGTGAAAGTAATGCTCTCTAACATTTAATATGTTAAAATGTAATTTAATTATGATGTAAAAAGGAAATGTTATGTACTATAATTCATGATTATAATTCATGATATATATAATCCATGACTATAATTCATGAAATATATCAGTATATATAATTAGAGAAAACATCCTGCTTTGTTGACAGGATAAAGTGTGAATATATGCATAATATATAAAATACATAATTTTAGGTTGATGCAATTGTATAATCTTGAGTTGCACCAGAGAGGTTCCAAGGCAAAGATAGACCCAGTGGATGGGAGAACAGACATTTCAATTGTGGTTTCAGAATTTGCTGCTGTTCATCTAAAATAGACTTTACAGTATAGTATACAACTAAGTTTTATTATCCTTACTCCATAGGGTAGAGGCACTGAAAAGTATTACGTATATTTCTCCTCCATAATGCTAAAATGTTGTCCTTAAATTGGAAGGGTCACACATGATGGTTCCCAGGATCTACTCCGGGTTCCTTACTTGTAAACAACTTTTTTTTTTTTTTTTTGGTTTTTGGGCCACACCCGGTGATGCTCAGGGGTTACTCCTGACTATTCGCTCAGAAGTCGCTCCTGGCAGGCACGGGGGACCACATGGGGAACTGGGGGATGGAACCGTGGTCCATCCTAGGTTAGCACAAGGCAAGGCAGGCACCTTACCTCCAGCGCCACCACCCAGCCCCCTGTAAACAACTTTTAGTGGAGCTTGAAGGACCATGTGGAACTGGGGATAAAGTATGGGCCTCTTGCTTGAGAATTATAATCTCAACACATGAGCTATATTTCTTGTCCTAAAATATTGTCTTAATGCATATTCACAGTTTCTTTTTTAAAAAAATATGTGATTGTCTGAAATTTAAAATATTGAGAAAAATGAGCCTATAACTTTCAAAAATTTTTATACTCAATACAGAAATTCTATTTGCTAAAATAAAGACCTCTCAAGTGCTTTGAGAAGGAATTCTTTACTGAGTTTAAACAAGAATAAATGACCTTGAACAGAAATTCTCAGATGATTCTGATTCCTGGAAGTCAACTCATTAGAAAGCAAGAGGAAAGTCTTGCTTCATTTTTCAAATTTTAATATCAATAGTTCTTGCTTCCATATTCTCATTAATGTTTACTGGAAAGACTTATGCAGACATATAGGGACTGTGCTGCAGAATGACAACTGCACTTCATTTTATAGTCCAGGAAGAGAATCTAGTACCAGTTTGCATACTTTCCAAGAGTTAATAACTAAACCCTTTCATTAAAGAACATCGTGATCTGGCACTTATCTTCCATAAAAATCAGTTTATTTTAAAACTTTTCTTGAATTCATTACACAGAAAAGTGTCAGATGATAGTATTTATTTTATATTTTGAGAAACTAAATATAAAGTGTGAGTGACTTGGTCTATGACATATTACCCAGAGGACCAATCTATCCCTATTAAATTAAGGACATATTGACTTGCAGAGTATTTTATATAAAATTAAAGCTTTCATTCATAAATCATATTCATGGATTTCAAGAATTTTAGAGAGAAAAATTATTTAGAAGCACAAGGACTGGACCTTCAGACTGCATCTCTTTCTTATAACATTCCCTTTGCCCTGGCATTGTCTTGGTAATTACCCTCACAGCTATTGACCTGGCCTAGAAGGGCTGCCCTGGGAAGGATAACGATTGTGGGCACAATCTCAATTCTCTATGACATAGCTAAGAAAAAAATATTGTCAACATACTTACTTAGAATTATGTGAAATCTGGCAATTTTACTTGCAAAGCTCTGTTTGCATCCTTTGGCATTCATATTCTGTCCTAGGTCAACATTTATTAGTGTAGATCCTGACCATACAAAGGGGAAATACCCATCTAGATAATGTTTTTATTCCCAACTGTCTTCTGTATATTATCAGAGAACTGCTTTCCTCTCAGTACAGACTTCTTCATATCATTAAATAGCTAGTGAATCTCTTTTATAAAAGACAATGTATAGTCAGAGTAATTTGTTGTAGACTACACCATTGCAAAATAAATGCATCATATATACAATGTATATATATATATATACATATATACAATGCAATATAATACAGTCATCGTTTATTTTAAGCTCTAGAGGACCTTTTGCTGAATTTCCCTGTTTAACAGATTTTCAGACATATAAACATAAGTGACATTGGATAGTGTCCCAATGTCTCCACAATTCTTATTTACTAGTCATCTGCTTACCTACTTATCCACTAGATAAATGTTCTTATTTGTAAATAGGTCTTTGTTTATATAGGGAGATCATTCAAATAGAGTTAGATAGGATTTTGGTTGGTCATCAGACCATCAATTGGTTTTCATCAGATCCACCAATTGATTTTATTATAAAGAGAAAACAGAGGCTAGAGAAATTATTACATGGTTTCAGTCATTTTCCCTCAGGCAGCTAAAACCTGTTGGATTCCTAACTTTTCCTGGTCCCTCAAGCAGCAAGGGTAACCTCCAAGCACATAGCACAGTTGGAGAAAAGCCTAGAGGAAAAGCCAGATTGACCAGACAGGTATTAAAGCATTTGTTAAGCATGTAACCAACCCTAGTTTTATCTCCAACACTAAAAATGTGTCCCTCAGCACAGAGACAGAGGTATGCTCAGAGTACTTCTAAATTTGCCTTTTTCCTCTATAAAAATAAATTAAAGGAAAAGAGAAAAGGGTGAGAGTGACATGTAATCACCAAGGCAGAGATGGGAAATGATGCTTTCACCAAAATTTGCCATTAACAGAACCAGGAAATGAATCAACTTTTCTCTCCAGGACTTGACGTTCTACTTCTACTGCCAAAACTAAGCAAAGATATGTCTGATTATTTAAACCACCAAGTTTGAGACAATCAGTTTCAACAACTTCTCGAACAAATAGAAATTTAAATGATATGAAACTAGGTAGTAGAATGGGATAAATGAAAGACTGTAGGAGTTCTGCAAAAAATATTACTTGATCTCACTTCAATTGATAATTTTACTGGTGAGAATCTTATAATATGTACAATTTATGGATACTGAAATGCATGAAATGAAACTATGCATTTATTTGAAGAAAACACTCTTATTTTGGGTGCGTATAATTCTGAAATATTAAGATTTATTACTCCTAAATTTATTTTTATAACTCAGACAAACCTACATCAAAAATTCATATTCCAAAGATGCCAGAGGGCTTCAGAAAGATAAAATCTTTCACTGAATATCATTTATCTGGTTAGTGGCCTAGTTGAACACAATCCTGAACTTCTGATTCTTGTAATATTCTTGGAATGAGGTAGTCACCAAAATATTATCTTACCTTTAGAGGAGATAACTGGGCCTAAAAAGACATAGCAAAACTTATGCTTTCAGAGTATAAAGTACAAACAGCTTAAAATCCAGGGCTTTCTTACTGTAAGTGGTCAACTGTTCCTTTTGTTTGGGGCCACAACGGTGATGCTCAAAATTGCAGTCAGGAATCACTCCTGGTGGTGCTCAGAGATTGACCTAGGTCAGCCACATGCAAATCAAATGCCTTGCCCTTTATACTATCTCTCCAGCTTCCTCCTAATTGCTTCTGTTGATAGAATTACCACTGAGCATTTCTGTGCCTGTGAGAAAGAAGGAAAGAGAGACAGACAGACAGACAGACAGACAGAGACAGATGATGATGATAATGATGACAGCAAAGACTGGGTCTATTGACAATACTTTGATTCCATTAGCTATCTAGTATAAGGAAAAATGAGAAAATATGTTCATGATTCTGTTCAAATACAAATGTGCCACATGTTCATATCATTAAAGAGATACTAAAAAGCAAATTACCTAGATTGCAAAGATATATATATATATATATATATATATATATATCCATTTAGGTAACAACTGATCAAGTTTATTTGTAAACACCTACATATAATTTTCAAGAACGTTCAAGGACACTTATTTTTGAAGCCATCAGAAGCATGCCACATAAATGTGGGAACAACTGAAATAAATTGTATTTGAATAGACTCATGCAAAATCATGAGACACTTAGGGTAATATGCAATATTTATTCTGGACTTATTTTTAATAAATAATATTATTCATCAACTATCAATTTAAATATAACTGTATCTACTATATAGTCTATGATATGCTAGAGAGAAATTATTGATCTTTATTGACATTTCATCAATTTTAAAATTACTTCTCACCCTATTTCCAATGGAAATAATGTTACCTTGAGTTCATATATGTCATTTTTGTCTGTTTTATTTCTCTTTCTAGCCGAAACAAGTATCATACATCTATGTCCATGTAGCTTACTGTGAAGTGGGAAAATGAGTTCATTTGAAGACACTCAAAATTTATCCTTGTTCTTGGAAAGAAATTAGTGTAGAGGCTATTGATACAAAACTTATCATTTATTTTTTATACTGTTTCCACAACTAAATATTCGTTGAAACCTTCTTAACTTGATATACTCACATAATATGTTGAAATTCTTTAACACGCTTTTTAAAGAATATTGTCTCTCAGTATGGCATTATTATTATTATTTTTTAAATATAATTTTTATTTTTAAACATGTTGGGTTACATATCGTTGGCAATCATATTTTATTTACTGTGCATCTGCAGGAGGGAAAAAAACAAGCACAAAACAATCTTTTTTTTTTATCATTATGTAACTATCTTCTGTCGATCTTATTATTGCGGATTGACTACTTTAGTGGATGTCTCCAAGTATATGTATATATATTTATTCTCTTCTTTTCTTTTCTTATGTTTACTCCCACATTTCTACCTCAATACCATGGCCTATATATGTTTTTTTTGTTTGTTTGTTTTTGTTTTGTTTATTTTTTTTTTTTTACTGGAATGCTCACTGGAGGGTCAGGAGGTCCAGCCTAGAGTAGAAAGCTTCCTGCAAACAGAAGGTTTACTACAACAAGAATAGTTGGAAATGATCACTTTGGACAAGAACTTGGTACTGAAAGGAGAGAAAGTGACATGCAAGGCACCCCACCATTAACAATAGTGCAATACCCAGTGTTCAAAAGGAAAGAGAGAGAGAAAGAGAGGGTCCAGAAGTGGTGGTGCAAGTGGTAAGGCGTCTGCTCTGACTTCGCTAACCTAGAACAAACCAGTTTGTTCCCCCGACGTCCCATATGGTCCTCAAGCCAGGAGCAATTTTTTTTTTTTTTTTTTTTTTTTTGGTTTTTGGGCCACACCCGATGACGCTCAGGGATTACTCCTGGCTATTCGCTCAGAAGTCGCTCCTGGCAGGCACGGGGGACCATATGGGGAACCGGGGGATCGAACCGAGGTCCGTCCTAGATTAGCGCAGGCACCTTATCTCCAGCGCCACCGCCTGGCCCCCCAGGAGCAATTTTTGAGCACATAGGAGTAATCTCTGAGAGTCACTGGGTGTGCCCCCCCCCAAAAAAAAAAACAAAACCAAAAAGAAAAAGAAGAAAGAGAGAAAAGCAAATCACCTGCCCTAGTGGCAGGCAGAGTTGGGAAATTGGGGAGTTGGAGTAGGAGTGAAACAGGAGACATCCATCCTGGGAAGGGTGCACTGGTGAAGGGTGGTATGCATTTTATGACTGAAAACCCAATGGTGAACAATTTTATAGCCACAGTGCTTAAATAAAGCAATTAATTAAAAATATTGTCTCTGACTTTTTAAGCCCAAGATGACATAGTTCCTGTAAAAATTCCACAGGATTCCTATGTGTCAGTTTATAAGGTTACTCTCATAATTAATTTCTCTGTCTTGGGCTCTGTCTAATACTTCTTGAGAAAAAAAAAGCCTTTTCAATCCAACTAAATCAGGTTTTATGAAACTTTGTTTAAATCACAAAGTTTATATGATACAGAAGTTGTGAGGCAGGCTCTTAAGATTTCTAGGTAAACTCTCATCACTTAAGGGCCTATAAAGCAGAAATTTCAGTTTTTCTGATGTCTTGTAAAATAATCCTACAATCATATAATTTGATTTATTTTAAGGTATTTTTCTGTGCTGACAGTTTTCATTTTATTTTGGTAATCTTAGTATTTTCTGTTGGAAAATACTGGTAATAGAACATACTTTTATTTTTTGATATTATATTTAATAAAATAATTAGAGTCACTGGAAATACAGTTGCAAAGTTGTTCATATTGAGTTTTAGTCATACAATGTCCAACACTCATTCCTTCACCACACACATTTCCCACCGGACAATGTACTGTTTTCCTCAAACCATTCACATAGCCCTCTCATCTGTCTGTTTCTATGGCAGATATTTTTTTCTATCTCTCTTTCTTGTTTTCTTTCTTTTAGAAATTGTGGTTTGCGATATTGTTACCAACATAGTATCATGTATATCATTTTTCCTCCTTTCACACCCAGTTCTTGTTCAAAGTGATCATTTCTAACTATTATTTTCATAGTGGTCCTTTCACTGCCCTAACCCTATTTCCTCACTATTTGTGGCAAGCTTCCTATCATGAGCTGGTCCTCCTAGCCTTGTCTCTAATTGTCTTGTGAATTATTACCATACTATCAGTTTTGTATCCCACAAATAGTCAATCATTCTACGTCTATCCCTCTTCTTCTAACTCATTTTACTCAGCATGGTACTCTCATATCCATTCATGTATAAGTGAATTCCATGACCTCATTTTTCCCTAACCACTATTTAATTGTGTAGATGTAGTAGTTCCTTCTTTCCCTCCCTCCTTCCTTCCCTCCTTCCTTCCTTCCCTCCCTCCTTCCCTCCCTCCTTCCTTCCTTCCTTCCTTCCTTCCTTCCTTCCTTCCTTCCTTCC
>PVKC010014700.1:8131-22051 GCA_004027635.1 Crocidura indochinensis | reverse complement strand
TGATTTTTTCTCTTCTTGTTGTGATGATTTTCTTTCCTTAGAAAGAGCTCACAGCGAAGCGGAGCCAAAGTGCTCTTCTGAAGCCTCTTTTCAGCTCACTCACACGAGGTCCGGATGACAGGAGAGGCAAATAAACACACAAAAAAGACAGGACTCACAGTTCTTCGCAATCAGCCCCACTAGGCAGGCGTGGATTCGCAGAAATTCCCAGCCTGACGTCACAATCAGGGGACCTTGCTTTTGCAAAGTACTTGCTTCTTGCCGGTTTTCACTTTAATGAGGTGTTCCTGGGCGTTTCTGCCCTAGAATGGACCTCTGGGAGAGCGAGTTTTTTTTTTTCCCCCGAGCTGGTTTGGCCCACTCCCAGGAGGTCCGGATGACAGAAGAGGACAAATAAACACAAAGAAAAGACAGAATTCATAGTTCTTCACAGTCAGCCCCACCTGGCAGGCGTGGATTCGCAGAAAATTCTAGTCAATTTTTTAATTGTTTTCTTTGTTTTTATATTGTTGATTTCTGCATTGGTTTTTATTATTTCTTTTCTTCTGCTTGTGCTTGGGTTCGGTTGCTGTTGGCTTTCCAGATATTTCATGTGTGCGGTATGCTATTAAGTTGCTGATTTTGTCTTTTTCTTTTTCCTTTTGTAGGCCTGTACTGCTATGAGTTTCCCCTTAATTAATGCTTTTGCTGTGTCCCATACAGTTTGGCAATTTGTTTCTTCATTATTGTGCATCTCAAGGAATCTCTTTATTTCTTCCTTATTTCTTCTTTAGTCCAGCTGTTGTTGAGCAGCATGTTTAATCTTCAAATGTTAGATTTTTCTCCATATCATCTTTGTATAATTAATCTAATCTATGTGGCATTGGAGTCTGATAGGGTGCTTGGTATAATTCTTATACTTGTGACTTTAAGTAAATTAGACTTGTGTCTCAAAACATGGTCCACTTTTGAGAAGTTGGTAGTGTGAGAAACCTCTTTAGAATTCTGATTAAGTTCTTCTGATAGGAGATATTATGCCCAAATGAGACATTCAATGAGACATTGAAGCCAAAGACATCAAAAATAAATTTATTACTACATTTTTGCTTTTAATAAGGTCAGATGTTAGAGAAGAATTTTTGGATTCTGTTGAGTTCAAATAATGTTCATCTTTACCTTATTTTATGTGAAAGAAAAAGACATGATGCCCCTGTATCTGGACTGATAGAGGCTGCTTAATACATTGTATTTGTGCCATTTTTCTATGGTGAGAAGAATATGTGAGTAGGCCTAGGCAGGTGTAGGGGAGCATATAAAGTATGAATTGCTGCATAAGTGAAGGCTATATTTTCTCAGATTGTTCAGAGGAGAAAAAATAATTTAAAGAATAATCAATCTATTCTGTCAAGATTTTGGGAGTATGAAGTATAGTTTAGGAGAATTGTTGAACAGAGATGGTCCAATCTATTGAAATAGATGTATTGAGTGGTGGTCGGGGAGTGGCTTTCATGGGGTAGATAAAAATAGATAAATAGTCTCAGGACATCTTAGAGTAAATTCTACCTGGAACCGTAGATGTATATAGTTTGTGTGTTAGGAGGAAGTATCCAGAACCTGGGGGCATTGGAGAAAATCAAAGAAGAATGCTGATTTGAAGCTGAATCTTGATGATTTAAGTAAAGTGTTAACACCCATTATGTTTGCTCTGTGGATCAACAGTAGGTTAAGATTCTTACATAATCATCACATCTCCTCCCTCTCAAATCAATATGGAAGCATAGTTATTTCAATGATTTGCATATGGAAAACTAAGACAGAGACAGTAACTTGTCAAATGTCATACAGTGAATATGTTCAGAGTTAGTACTGTAATGCAATCTGAAATCTATAAAGCCACCTGAATTCACATAGTGAACTGTTCACAGGTAGAAAAATAATGGCCACAGGTGAGTTACCCTGCACAAGAGTTAGATAGGGCAGTCTCCCACATTTCAATTCAGTTCACTTCAGTTCATAGCAGCACACGTATCCCTAGACCTTCATTTATATGCAAAATGTTAGGTGTGTGCTATATGTCTTTTTGAAATGTAGGTCTGTGGTGTTTTCAGAATCAAAATGATTCTTTTTTTAAGCTACAAGAGAACAGACAAGACAAATTAAAAGAAAAGAAAATGCAGGGTGTTTTAAAAAAGAGCAGATGAATGTAGAGTAGAGATGAACAGCACCAGGGAGAGTAATATCTTTCAGAATTCACAGTGTCAAAGGACTTTGTGAGGAAGGACCCCAGTATTCAGGACCGTTAGGCTGCTTGCTTCACAATCTTCTTCACAGCTACCATTGTGCCCAGTTATTAATATCCACACATCGATAGCACTGTGGAGGCCATTCTGCAATCATGATGACTAAAAAAGAACAAATCTCTGGAAAACTGACAATAGATAACCAAGGCCATTATGCAAAGATTTTTGAAAATGACCAGCATGTTTATCTTTATCTCTTAACAGTCCAAGAATTCTTTATGCTCCACAGAAAACAACTTAAGTCTGTCTTTAATTTCCATTGTTACTGATGGGAGTCATTTAAATACCTATTCATTAAATGAACCATACTTCCTGCAAATACACAATATAGATTCTATTGTAGTTTCTGTGAACTACACTACCAAGCCCAGATCACAGCCCCCAAAACCCACTTCATGACTATCTGTGTCTGAAAATCCTCTGGTCCCCATGCTGAGCAATCTCAAAAATAACTTTGTTTGACTTGAGCTGTTTTCATGAGTGTTTTCACTAGTGACTATTACAATCAGTGTATTTGTCCAAGTTCTTGGAGTTTTGTCTCTGAGCTACCAGAAATATTTATTTTGTTCTTAAGGAGAAAGAGCACAACTCTTGACTCCTCAAGTGCAAGTTAGTCATATGCACTTCTTTTCAAAGGAAAGGAGCAAATTTCCAATGGAGAAAACTACCAAGAACTACCTATTGAAATAGCCAAAAACTATTTGCCAAATTATCAAGATAAAGATCAATCGTAATTAGACATATGAATAGCTTCTACCCTTGTCATGATGCAATGGAAAATGACACTTTTCTTTTGTGATCTTTCTCTTCCAAATATTTTTTGTCTGTTTTGTTTTTTTGGCCACACCAAGTGATGTTCAGGGGTTACTCCTGGCTAAGCACTCAGAAATCGCTTCTGGCTTGGGGGACCATATGGGTCTCCAAGGGATTGAACAGACCTCTTACTCCCTGTGCCACACTCAGGCCCCCCTCTTCCAAATATTTATCTTCTTTTTAATTATGAGGAACACATCAGACAATATCAAATTGAAGAACATTGAATAAAATACAGAGTGACTTGCTCAGACTGTCAAAGCCATAGTAAACAAGGGACGTTTGAAGAATTATCATAGCCAAGAGTAGCCTATAGACTTAGTAGGTGTAGCACAGTATCAATGCTAGCCTGAAACAGAAGAAAAGGATGAGGTAAAAGTAAATAAAATCTAAATCAGCAATTAATTAATAATAGCAATGTATCAATGTTCATTGTTGTTACAAGAAACAATATGATGTAAACCACTATGAGTTTTATACTATGAGATTAATATATAAACTAGGTAAGAATTTATTAAAAAGAACTAGAATTATACTACAGCAGGTAGGATGCTTGTCTTGCACTAGCAGTGCAGAGCCTGGAATAATCCCTGAGCTTTGCTGGGTGTGATACAAACAACAAAAATAAATTAACAAAATAAATAAAAGGTGAAATTAGGGGGCCGGATGGTGGCGCTGAAGGTAAAGTGCCTGCGCTAACCTAACCTAGGACGGACTGCGGTTCAATCCCTCGGTTCCCCATATGGTCCCCCGTGCTTGCCAGGAGCAACTTCTGAGCGAATAGCCAGGAGTAACCCCTGAGCGTCGCCAGGTGTGACCCAAAAAACAAACGAAAAAAAAAGGTGAAATTACAAAAAAGGATTTATTAAAATAAAATGAGGGCTGAAAAGATGTTAGACTGTGTAGGGTGCTTGCCTTATAGGTTGAATACCTGGCACCCCGTATGGTTCCCTTGAGCCCCTGAAATCAGGGCCAGGATTAAGCACTGGTAAAACAGAACAAAACAAAAATTAAAAAAAATTTGTTTCTAGAAGCTATTTTGTGGAATCTTTAGAATTTTCTAGATATATTATCATGTCATCTGTAAACAACGAGAGCTTTACTTCTTTCTTTCCTATGTAGATACCCTTGATGCCTTTTTTTTTTGCCTAATTGCTATGACAATTACTTTCAGTACTAGATTAAATAGAAATGATAAGGTTTTAAAGTTATTTTTCTATGTTTGCTTACAATTCACCTCTATTTTCAGTACTTTATGGTCTGAGAAGAAAGCAGAAATAATTTCTATCTTCTTGATTTTATGGAAGTATGTTTCATGGCCCAGAATGTGGTATATTTTAGAGAATGTCCTATGTGCATTGGAGAAGAATATGTATTCAGGTTTTTGGGGATGAAGAGCTCTATAAAATTCTACAAAGCCATTCTCTTCTATTTCTTTCTTTAGATCCAATATATTTTTAAGTTTTAGCCTGGTTGACTATCAAGGGGTAACAAAGTGGTGTTGGAGCCTTCCACTGTTATTGTGCTGTTACTGATATCTTTCTTCAAGTTTATCAGCAGTAGTTTTAAGCATTTTGCTGGCCCATAATTGAGCGTATATATGTGTAGAAGTGTGATTTCTTCTTGGTATAAACAACCTTTGATTTTTCTATACATGGATGGACATGGAGACTATTATGCTGAGTGAAATGAGCCAGAGATAAAGGGATATACAAAGAATAATTTGACTCATTTGTGTAATATAAATAAAACAAGAGATAGTATGTTAATAATACCCAGTGACAATAAAGACAAAGTTCAGGAAGTCCAGTATAGGTTAGAAAGCTTGACACAAAGAGTGGTGAGTGTAGCTAGAGTAGAGAAGGGTCTACTAGGAAAATGATAGTTGGATCTGAATACATTGGAAAACTAGGTGCTGAAAATTGAGAAATTGACAGGCAAGGCACCCCACCATTAAGAATACTGGGAACCACAGTGTCAAAAGGGAAAGAGAGAGTAAGAGAGAGAAGAGAGATTGAGTGTGTATGTGTGTGTGTGAGAGAGAGAGAAGAGAGAGAGAGAGAGAGAGAGAGAGAGAGAGAGAGAGAGAGAGAAGCAATTTGCCTACTCTAGAGCAAACCAGGAGTTGGGGGCTGGGTGGTGGGATGGAAACAGGAGATATCAGTGACAGGAAGATGGACTGGTGAAGAATGGTATATATTGTATGATTGAAACTCAACAATGAACAATTTTTATAACCATGGTGCTTAAATAAAGCAACAAAAAGGAGGGAAAAAATCAAAAAATATATGAAAGAAACTGTAGACCAATATCCCTCATGAAAGAGAAGCAAAAATCTCTACCAAACTATTAAAAGTACTACTTACCAATTCATAAAATAAATTATAGTCAAAAGTAAGTGTACTCTATTTCAAGCATACAGGTTACTTCAATATTACAAAATCAATTATACAAATTAGCATGCCAAAGAGGAATTTTATAATGGTCATATCAATTGTTGCAAAATGGATATTTGAAAAATAATCCAATACTAATTGAAGATAAAAACTCCTACAAAACTTGGAATAGTGCCTAATTTCTAAACCACTTAAATACCAAAAATCACTTAGTCAACATCCTAGTTTATAATAAAATACTGAATACTTGAATACTTTTCTCACTTAAGAAAATTGAGGAAAAGCTACACTTACTTTTGATAATCAGCAAAGCACTAGAAATTCTATTCAGAATAACAGAGCATTAAAATAAAATAAATGTCATACATATTATAAAGAAAAATTATACAAACTTAACTCTCTTAAACCCAAATTGACCAAAATCTCATGAAAAATACTAACATACAAAAATCAAGTCTATTTCTATTTTATATCAGTGGTATGCTGAATCCAGTGTTAAAATAGAATGCAATTTAATATCTCAGCCCATTTTCCACTAACAAATACCTCACAAGAGAACCACTGGACAATATTCAAAAACATGTATAAGATCTTTGTTCTTTAAACTATTATAGGATGATATGTATGGCCTACACTGCTATATATATATAATAAAGATGTTACTTATCTACAAACTGGTATGTAGTTTTACTAAGACATCATCTTCTTCCTGAATTGACTTTATTTCAAAAGTGCTACAAAACATGATAGCTATGTTTTGGCATTTTCACCCAAAACCTAAATTTTACAGCTAAGATGGTTCAGAGGTTAGGGTGCTTGTCTTACACACAGATCACTCAGTGCACTTGGGGTTGGTTGTTAGCACCACATATGGTTCATGACAGAGAAAGGAATTAAGTCCTGAGTATAGCCAGGTGCATCCTTATAATAAACAATCTAAATATTAGGGTTATTGATATAAATATATAAATAAAGTAGAAAACCAATTATTTAGTACTTCAAGCTCTAAATTTTCCCAAAAGTTTTAGTTGAGGTACAAGGAATTACTCCTCAATAGAGTTATTCAGGATGATACAGAAAATAATTGGTAGGTTAGTGTTGATATTGATACTGCTAGTGGGTTTAGAATAATTTGTCAAGGTTTTATCTGCCCCCTGAAAAATAATGATGACCTAAAAATTCATCATTATCACATATAATATTAGTTATAAGTTTACCACCAATGGTAAATTAAAATCTCATGAAATAAGCAGATAGCATCATTAGAATTAAGTTCAATGTGTTACATATATATTTTACCCCTCCCAAATGTATATATAGATATATATATATTTGGGAGGGGTAAAAAAAAATATATATATATATATATATACCCCAAAATATGTTTTACCCAAAACAAAGATTATCACTGGCTTCTTTGTATTTGTTTACAACTTGGTTTCACCAAAACCAAAGATTATCTCTGGTTACTTTATATCTGTTTGTTTACTACTTGGTTTTATCCCCAAGCAGAGATCTTTTTTTTTTTTTTATTGTTTTTGGGTCACACCCAGTGATGATCAGGGATTACTCCTGGCTATGGAGTCAGAAATCGCTCCTGGCTTGGGGGACCATAAGGGATGCGGGGGGATCTAACCACGGTCTGTCTTGGGCAAGACAGATGCCTTACTTCTTATGCCACAGCTTCAGCCCCAAGCAGAAATTGTTTAACCTGGTGGGACAGGCTCAGGATAACCTGAGAGATATATCTGCTCTTATTCTGTCCTTACTCCTTCACTTGGGAGTGGTCTTTGTACTCAGTAAAAACAACTGTTCTGGCAGGCAGCTTGCAACCATACAAGGCAGAAGATTGTCAGACTATATGTGTTTCATCCTTAATCTGGTTTGGATTACTTTATGCGCCACTCTGATTCAGATACATTTACCTGTTGTTAGAAATATGGTACATGGATGAATTACATAATGTTCCATGTATGCAGAGACAGTAAAACTAAAAATTCTAGAAATACGTAGAATATCAACTTCATTTTTATTTTTCAATATACACTATAATAATAAATGTTAATCTGATAGCACATTTATAAATATTATTATGCATTACACACTTATGTATAATACATTATAGATAGCCACTATTTGCTATAAATAATACAATTGTATATATGATACAATAGATGAATATATAGGAAAATATTTTAGGTAATTTTTTTCAGTTAGAAAATTAGAAAATTGAAACCACTATAATGTGGGTTCTCTTTCCTTTTATTACTGTGCTTATGATCCATCAAAATCCAATGACACTGACTCTGATGGGTAAGGCTCTATAAGTGAGAAAGCTAAACTTATTAATAAAAGGGTTCACATTTCCTTTTGCAAAATGTTCTCTTAACCTGTAGTGGAACAATTTTGTGTACTCTTCTTAGAGATCCCTATATATTGTTTTTTTTCCCCTAGCTTAGGTGCATTGTTTAATATTTTATGTGATTGACAGCAGAGGTTGGACCCCCACACAAAACAACATACTGCTTTGGTGTTTCTCCTATGAATTCCTAAAGCAATGAAAGTCAGAAAAACATTGTCAAGATTGGATGATAATAAAAGGCCCGATTGAATGCTGTTCTCCTGAGCCTGTAAATTCAGTGAAGTTTATTGTTCTGATCTTGAGTCCACAGATTATGCTGTGTGATTTAAGGTTCTAAAGAAGCAGTCAGTTTGAGAAGTAGTAAAATTTCTGCAGAATAAACAAACTCGTAAACTGGCACTCTATGATCACATCATACTGCACTCTATCCCCTTGGATACTACTGTATTTTATTTTAGGATGTTAGTGCTAAAATGATGCAAATTATAGTCTTGTATAGGACTTCTAGGACAGAATCACATATAGACAATGCATAATAAATTATCTCCAAATTTAAAATTGTCACTCAAAATTTTAAATTATTTGGTCATTTCCATGATAAATATTATGATCTGATATCACATAATATGTGGCTTTGGAAGATTTGACTTCTATCAGACATATGTTTCAGGCATGTAGACTAGGACTGGTCTTCTCTTTTCTTGGATAGCTATTGTAGCAAGTAATTGAAAATTCATAAGTAGTTTTAATTTGGATGTGGCATACTAATTATACATTTTGTTAATCCTAGCTCATCCTAGTATCTCCCATTTTTAAAGATTTATTGCATGTGAACTTACATGAACATATAGGTATTTGATGATATGTTACTGTAAAAGAAAAGTTATAAGTTCTTTTCAGACTCCCTGTACTGTCAAAATTGTGTACAATCTACTGAGAATCCTTGTTTCAGGCAAAATATAATTTCATTATTTTCTCAGTATTTTATTAAACTAGTTTCTTACTGCTAGAGGGTTAATTATTTCTTCAAGTGAGACTTTGATTACCAGACTGTAACTTCTTTATGTGGTAATAGTTAGTATTAAGATAAGTTCCCTGTGAAGTTAATTTTTATAAATTGACTCTAGCTCCCTGCTGACTTCATAAAATAGAAAATTTGTCTCTCTTGGGGTAGAGGGGAAACATAGCCCTTAGATGTAATAAAATAACACTAAAGTGTAGAAAAAATATTTGAAAGGCCTATGTTTAAAAGAAAATCATTACTTTTATGCTCAAATAATATTATGCAAAATGAGATCAAGTCTTATTTGCAAAACAGTAAGGCTCCCATCTTGCCATTTAAATTCCCTGGTACAATATTAAAAGATGGAAAGAAGGGAAGGAATAAGAACAAAAGAAAATAAATCATTTTCACTAACTAAAGGAAAATTTCCCTATTATATTTTTTTCATTTTTTTCTCTACCAATTTAATATTCTCTTATCAAGATATTAGTGAAATATCTTATCAAGCTATTACTTCAATTAATCTAATCTGTTGGATGTGTATAATGTTTTGTCCAGGTTACCATTCAATAACACAATATATTCATAATTATAAATCCAGATTAATCCCTTTAGGTCCTTCAGTAAGAGAGCCAAGAGGGTAGAGTTGAGAATTCCGTGTTTTTTTTCAAGAACATTTCACTTTAAAATGCCCATAAATGCAAGTGTATATATATATATATATATATATATATATATATATATATATATACATATATATATATTCATTGGCCATAACTATATAAATGTTTGGTGAATTGATTAGGAGATAATATTTAAAATTTTTGTAACAACAGTATATATTTTTAATTTTAAACACAAAATGATGATATATAAATGCTTATCTCAGAAAAGCTCACTATCGACAATTGTACTCACTTTTGCAAAGTGATTTAACAGAAATAAAATGATTGACATTTCAAAACTGAAGCCTTAAGACTTGTGTTTTATAAAGATATTGAATTATATATAATTTTGCACAAAATAGATATTTGAGGTTCACCTGAACTTAGGGATCACTCCTGGCTCTGTGCTCTGTGATTACTCCTGATGGTATTTGCAGCTTGCCTTAACTCCTGTGCTATCTCTCTAACCCCTAAATTATATTTATAATTTATAAAAATATATTTATTTTAAATTGTATGTATTTATAATCATATATAATTTTTCTTGTCAATTAATTTTTTACATACACTCACACATATGTTGACCATTTTCTTTTTCAGATAGGGACTAATATATTTTCCATGTAAAATGAAACACCTGAAAATGAAAAGGTTATTCATTTATATTGTAAAAAAATTATCTTGTAATATTCCCAAAACTTTAGCAGTGCTTCTCTTATTCAAGCAGTGTGTTTAATTACATTTAACATTTTGTGCTTAATTTTTATTTGTGCTTGTTTTATAATTAAACATTTTAATTAACATTTTGTTTAATTATAAGAAATTTTGTTAGGATATATTTATATTTTCTTTGTTTTTATCTTTCTATGGAAACACAATGATTTTTAGCTATGTGGATTGATTTCTTTCACCAAAGTAATTATTTCTTAATTCTTTAAAGTTCCTTAGTTTTTAGAACAAGCTTTTAGTTCTTTGTTTTTCTTTTTTCAAATATTTTTATGCATCATTCTCTTTCACATTCTTTTCAGGCTTAGATTTTAAACATAAGTCTGATTTCACCTATTTGTCTGAATTCTGATATTATATTTATATTTAATCTTACAGTGCTCATGAGTTTATATACATTTGAATATTTTATATTGACCTCAATATACTATAACTTTCTTAGATTACACTGGACATTCTATAAATCCAGTCATTAGTTTAGATTATTGCTTTGTATTTTCTTTTGTATCCCTTTTTAAAATTAGCACATATTTATTACAATTCTTTTAAATACCTGTTATATCTATAATATTACTAAATTAAATATATAGGCTATTTTACTTTATTTATTTATTTTTGATTTTTTTGGCCACAACCAGTGATTCTGGAGTTACTCCTGCCTATGCGCTCAGAAATCGAACCTGGCTTGGGGTCCATAAGGGATGCTGGAGGATCAAACTGCAGTCAGTCCTAGGCTAGCGCGGGCAAGGCAGACAAACGTCTTACCCCTTGCACCATGACTCCGGCCCCTATAAGCTATTTTAAATAACTTTTTTTTTTCATTAATATGTGAAACTTCTTTTATGGCTATTTTTCTTAGTTATAATTTCTTAGTCATAATATAACTATTCTCATTGCTAGTGAGTCAGATTATAACTACCTAATTTTTCCCATTTCATTTACAAATAATACATGTCAGAGACAGCATTGTATTAAGATTTATTTTTTTCAGACACTTAAACTATTATTGTGTCTGTTTATAAATATATCGTTTCCTTGGTTCTGCAAAGACTTGATCTGGGGCTATGTTATGGTAGATTCTTATTCCTCATCTTGACTTTCCAGAGTTTTTAATAATTCTTCTCCACTGTATTGAACAACTACTGAAGTCTCTGCTTAGTTTTGTTATTCATTCAGTTGTTGTTTTGTACAGATATTTTTCATTTTTATTTTTTTGAAAAGAGATTTCATTGCAATGCTTTTGGGCTCCCAAATCCAGACAGGGTCACCAGTTAACTAGTCCTTGAAATATCTCACTGCATCCCATTACCTTTCTCCCTGGCTCTGTGGGCTTTAAATTAATATATATTATATATAAAATAATAATATAGTTTATATTATAATATATGAATATATTTAATATATTATATACTGATATAATATATTATAATATATTAAAATATTTTATATATTTGTGAAATAATATATTATATGTGTATATATACACATATATGTGCATATACTTAATTAATTGTACTATATTATCCAGTAAAATACAACTGTCCATCAAGTATATTAGAGAAATTTACCTTGCTTTGTGTTTGAGTACCAGCAGTGTTCAGTGCTTACTCCTGGCTGCATGCTCAGGGGTCACTTTTGTTGGGTTTCCAACAACCCTATGTGGTGCCAGGGATTGAAAGCAGGCCCGCTGCTGGCAAGCTCCCTATTTGCTGTACTACTGCTCTGTCCCCTAGAAAAATTTATACGTTTGTGTCACAGCTCCTCCTCTATAATCTTTATGATTTGTAACTCCATTTTCACATTCAAGTGAACTCTTTTAACTCATAAACTTAGTGAAACTACTAAATTATGCTTATGCACTATGTTTAGTAAAATATCTAAGTTATGTACTGTACAGCACCTATATATTTCCAAATTGTAAAAGAGGTAAATATAAATCTCATCTGAATTGCTCAGATGATTATTTTTTTCTCTACTTCAAAGATGCTTTTAACAGCGTTGCAACTCCTCCAAGGGATGCTGTTATTTAAAAAATTATTTTTCAGAGCTTATCATTGTTATTCACAAGAGTGCTGATTTCAGCTTTTTTTGAATCAAGTTGTAGAAGTAAATTGAGTTACAATGACGATTTCTATCAGCCTGTACCTTTCAAATTGTTAAAAGTGAAATTAATCTCTGAATTTTCTCCAAAGATATGATATTACTTCAATTTTTCTTTTCAATATGAAGGAACTTTAGCGTTTTACTTGGTCCATTTGATCTTACCTTTATATATTCTTGTAGACCTAGCTTAAGAAAAGCTTCTGAAGTACTTAAGTAAAAGCTTTATTTACTTATGTATTTTCTTATCTCAATAAGTCCCAAATAATACCAATATTACCTGTTAGCTCAGAACAAATGTTAATTAGTATCTCCAAATAGTATGCTATTTTTTCAGTTTTTCTTTCTTCCTTTTAATTTTATTCTTTTTTTATATCTTAATTTGCCACCATGATTACAAACATGTTAGTTATTGAGTTTCAGCTATTAAAAAAACTCCCCCCCTTCACCAGTGAAACCTTCCCACTACTAATGCCACCTTTCCCTCTTCTCCCATCTCCTGTCTATATTCGAGACAGGCATTTTACTTCTCTCACTCATTAACATTGTCATGATAGTTATTTCTTTAACTGTGTTACCACTCTTTGTGATAAGCTTCACATCATGGGCTGGTCCTTCTGGCCCGCATCTCTATTGTCTCTGGGTATTATTACCAGATTGTCTTTATTTTTCTTAAATCCCACAGATGAGTGAGATTATTCTGTTTATATCTCTCTCCCTTTGACTTATTTCACTCAGCATAATTTCCATGTCCATCATGTATAGGAAAATTTCATGACTTCATTTTTATTTATGCTGCTTAATATTCCTGTATATGTATTACCACAGTTTCTAGTCTTTCCTCTTTTCCTTTTGGGTTTCCTTGATCAATACGTAGTCTTAGATTAATTCTATTTTTTTTGAATTTTCAGATAAATATAACAGTTCATATATAAAATGCTGGAAAAGTCTTTCTGAAAAAATATTTGGTGTCCCAAATAATGAACAACTCTAGGTTTCTAAATTGGTGGAGGTCTAGAGATTGAGAATTTTATGTCATGTGGTTTGCCTACTCCCACCCTTCCTTCTTCCTTCCATATCTTGCTCCCTCCCTTCCATTCTCCTTTTTCCCTCCTTTCCTCGCTAATTTCCTTCCTCTCTCCGTCACTCATTGTCTTACTCTCACCTTTCTTCCTCCATCCTATTCCATCCTTTTGTTTATTCTTCCTACTTCCTTACATTTCTTCCTTTCTCAATTCTTTGTTTAATTCCTTTCTTAATCCTTCTCTCCCTTCCTTCTTACTTTATCCCTCCTTTGTTTAATTACTGTCCTCCTTTATACCTCCCACCCTCCCTCCCGCTCTTCCTTCCATCCCTCCTTTTGTTTCTTCCTTTCCTTCCTTCCCTCCTTTCTTTCTCACATTCTTTCCTTCCTCCCTCCCTCACTTCCCTTCCTCACCTTCCTCCCTCCCTCACCTTCAACTTCCTCTCTCCCTCCCTTCCTTCCTCCCTTCCTTCTTCCTTCCTTCTTCCTTCCCTCCCTCCCTCCCTTCCTTCCTTCCTCCCTTCCTTCCTTCCTCCCTTCCTTCCTTCCTTC
>PVKC010014699.1:0-21988 GCA_004027635.1 Crocidura indochinensis | reverse complement strand
GAGACCTTTCTCCTTGGCTCTCTTCTCCCATATATTTCTTTTTGTTTACTCTGTGCCCAAATGTATCCTAATTTTTTTCTCTTATGGATACCAGTCATAGGGTCATATATATCATCTCATTTTAAAGGTAACATTAAACATATTACACAATGATATAGAGGTTATGATACTAGGTTATAGAGCCTTGTTGCTTTGCTGTTTGAGCATGTTTATTCACTTTTCTGTGCTTCATTTTTCTTATCTGTAAAGTTATAAAATGTGAATTATTATTTCATGCATTATCATGTTTATTTTAGAGACTTAAAGAAGTAATTGGACATAATTTCATTAGGACACATTGTTATTTTTATAAGTTACAATGCCATAGCATAAATAAGGCATATAGTTAGAGCTGAGTAAATATTAGCTAATAGTATTACTCTTATTAACAGCATCTTAGTTCCATAAAATTGTGAGAAATTATTAGAAATATTTCAGTCTCTAGCCTCAGAAGATTATTTCTAAATCTATTTCTCATAATTATTACATGGCCTTATTTAAATCTATAATAAAGTACATATACATATATAATTATATATAAGTATAAACATGTTCTAACTATAAATAATAGAATATTCTTTAATTGTATATTTATATTATTTATAGACAGATTTTAGTAACTCTGACAAAATACAATTCAAGAATCACATGAACCATATTACCTTAGATAACATCACTTTTTAAATAAAGGTCTGATTTTTGAACACTTAGGAAAATTAGATTTTATTTATATATCACTATAAGACTCTTAAATACATAATTTTATATATCAGGCATATATCTTTGGGCAGTGCTTTTTATTCTGAAATGATTATAAGAAGCATATTTAATTTTAAAAGAATAGATTCTAATGATTCCCATGTTGGCAACAACACATCTAAGAATTACAAAAAATGGTCTTTGACCTAAAGACTCAATTTTTAATTAAGGAACCTCGTTTGTACCTTGTACACCAGAGTGCTTTATGCAGAGTCTAAGCAATTAGAGTTTATCTTTTTCCTTCACACTAATGATTACAAAACCCAATGAACACATGGTTTTCTGACTTTTGATTATTAGGAAATGGGAAAAATGAGATAATAAATAATTTTATGCATTAAAAGTAGAGACAAAGCATCTCTTGTGTATGCCTCAAATTTTTGTACTTAGTTATTTGCACTTAGCTATTTTCCAATTTGGGGTATTCATATCAGCCATTTGGGAATCCAACATATTTTTAAAGAAGGTAAATTTGGTCTACTTGCTCTGAGAGTGCTTAAGTGTTCACAGAAGAAAATTAAATTGGTTCTATCTCAACAGAAAAATGATATTTAAAACCACTTTCAATTTTTAGTGAAAATACTTAGGTTCTCTATTCCTGATTATCATAGAGCAGCAATTTGACTTTAGATTAACCAAATAATAAATTATTTTTGTGATATTTCTGTAGAACCACTGAGATTTTTTAGTACCCACTGATCAGTGCTTTGTGGGCTACTTGATTTTATGATTATAAGAAAGCCTTAAGAAATGAAATAAAAGAGAGAGTAAATGTTTGCCATGTAGAGATGATATTCAAAGACAATACAGATGAGGAGTACCAGTCCATGGTAGAAAACTTGCCGCAAAAAATAGGAAGTGAAATTAGAGTAGAGAAGAAATAAACAACACTACACTACTATGAAAGTGGCATGCATATCACCTTCCATTAACAGTAGTACAAGTCACAAAGTCCAAAAAGAAAAAAAAGAGAGAGAAAAGTAAAATATCTGCCCCAGAAGCAGTAGGGGAGGAGAAAGGGTGAGAAGAAGGCATTAGGGAAGGTGAGAAGAAAACTTTTGGCATTGTTGGTGGGAAATGTGAGCTTGTGAAGGTTATTGTGCATTGTATGACTGTAACTCAATTATAGACAACTTTATCTGTGGGGAAAATAATTAGTTTTAACAATCTTGTAATCAAGGTGTTTAAAATTGGGGAACAAGACTGAAACTGGATATTGGTAGTAGGAAATGTACACTGGTGAAGGGATAGTTGTTGAAAACTGTATGCCTAAGGCTGCGGGTTTGAAACCAAATCCAGCACAGAATCCCCGAAAAAAGCTGAGAGACTGCAGTACCCTGGACACACCTGAACAGGGTGAGTTCGTGTTGCCAAAGCCATTACTGAGAGCGCCTGAGCGCTGCAGGTTTAAAATCAATACCTGAGCAGATTGGAGCCAGAGGAGCATGCTGTGAAGCAAATGAACTACACCATAAAAATTAGAAAGAAAAAAAAAAACACTGCAAGTATGATAATGGTGAAATAACGTGAGCCAACATCAGAAATATTAAATGAAGATGGCAGCTCTGATGACCCGAAAAATGCCAACCAACTAATTAACCTCTCAGATAAGGAACTTAGGTAGAAATAGGGAGGATGTTCATAGAACTCAAAGAAAGCATAGATTGAGCTGAACAGACCATAAATACAGAAATCAAAAAATGCCAGACTGAAATAACAGGACTGAAAAACTTGGTAGATGAAATAAAAATCTCAATAGAAAGCCTCTCCAACAGAGTAACAGAAACTGAGGACTGAATCGGTGAGCTGGACTATGAGATGTAGAACAACTTCATACAGCAGAAAAGATTGGGGAAAAAACCCTTATAGCAAATAATCAGACAAAGGAAAATATACTTAAGGAATGTGAGCAGATGAAAATTGAAGTCTTTGATAAATTCAACAGAAACAACATAAGAATAATTGGAATCCCAGAGACCCAGAAATAAAATCCCCAGTAATAATTAACAGTTAAAGACATCATTACTGAGAAACTCCCAGAGCTCAAGACAGCATGCAACCAAATCCTGCATGCCCAGCTAAAAGAGACCCAAAGAAAAGCACCCCAAGACACATCTTAGTCACGATGACAAATCCCACAGACAGGCATAAATACTGAAAGCAACAAGATCAAAAGGGAAATTACATTCAAAGGAACATCCTTAAGATTTGCAGCAGACCTGTCACAAAAAATCCTCAAGGCCAAAAGGCAATGGTGGTATATAGTGACAAAAATCAATGTAATGAATGCTTCACCTAGACTACTACACCCAGCCAGACTCACTTTCAGGTTTGAAGGACATGTACATGGCTTCACAAATAAACAACAGCTCAGAAACTTTACACTTAGGACTTAAAACCAGCCCTACATATAATGTGAAGACAAGTACACATATCCCTTAAAATGGTACTTGGTATTTAATATGTATTATATTGCTGAAGTGACAATCACACAGTATTTGGGAATAGTGAAAAAAAAAGTCCTAAAAGAAAAGCTGAAAGGTCTACTTTAAGGAAAGACTAACAGATACACCAAACTTCTACACAAAGATGACACTAAATCCCTTGACAATTATTTCAACATCAATGGACTAAATGTACCTGTTAAGAGACAGAGAGTGGCAAAATGGAGCAAAAAGCTGAATCCAATATTTTGCTGCCTGCAAGAAAACACATCTGAATAATCAAAACAATCATAGTCTCAAAATCAAAGGCTGGAGGAAAACCATCCAATCAAACAACATCCTTAAAAAAGCTGGAATGGGGATATTAGTATCAGATGAAACAAAGTTTAGACTCAGAAAAGTTATAAGGCACAAAGATGGTCATTTTGTATTAATTAAAGGATATATACAACAATAAGAAATCACATTCCTAAATATATATGCACCCAATGCTAGACCTGAAAAATATTTAACACAACTCCTGACAAACCTAAAAAAAATATCAATACCAGCACAATAATAGAGGGAGATCTCAACACAGACAGACACCTCTTGATAGATCAACCAGATTGAAACCTAACAAGAATGTATTACCATATTAATTTGAGTATAAACGTGCACAGTTTTCTACCAAAAAAAAAAAAAAGAAATCCAAAGTTTGGGTGCATTTTATAAATGAGGGCTGGGGTGGAGTGGCAGTGGCAGCTGATCCAAGGAGGGCACAGGCGAATTGTGAGTTCACACTGTGCCTTTTCTGGGCTGTAGTCAAACACTGTATGCAAAGGTGAAGAAAAAAAAAAACTCAAGAAACCTGGACTATCTCTCGTGACATCCTGGGTTCAAACATCATGGGAAGACAGATCAAAAGAAACGATCATCAAGAGTTTTTTGAAGACAGGCATCAGCAACCAAATGGATGGCACAGAAGACTAACTGCTATGGAATTCAGACTCAGAAGAAAGCGAAGAAACTAGAGAAACAGATGTTCCTGCCAACTGGGGCACTGATGAAAAATTAACTTGAGAAAAATGGGAACAACTCTTTAGTGTATCTGATGATGGATCTGATTTGGAAGCATTTTAAACAAATATTGTTACTGGTAATTTTATTTCAGTGTTGTGTTTATACCAGTTTATGTTGTCAATAAATGATTTTTATCATGGCCACATGTGTTCAAAGCTTTTTTGTCAATTACAATGCTGAAACAAAACTTTATACTGATTTTTAATTGAAAATTAGGGGTGCACATTATACATGGGTGCTCTTTATACTCGAATAATATGGTAGCTCTGAAAAGACAAATAAAAGTGGAATACTACACACACACATATGTATGTATGTATGTATGTATAGTACTCCATCCTCAGAAAACTGAAAACACATTCTTCTTCAAACATGGGTTATATTCCAGGATAGACCACATGCTGGCCCACAAAACATTCCTCCATAAAGTTAAGAGAATAGAAATAGTATAAACTACCATCACAGACCACAAGTCACTGAAATTAGATGTGAACTACAAAGAAACACAGAAGAAAAACTTTAACACCTGCAAACTAAACATTTCACTACTGAACAACCAGTGGGTCAGAGATGAAATCACAAAGGATCAAAACATTCCTAGAAATAAATGACAATGAAGACACAAATTGTTGGAATTTATGGAACACAACAAAAGTAGTACTAAGAAAAAAATGTATAGCCTTGCAAGCACACATCAGAAAGGAAAAAGGGGCCTATATAAAAAGCTTAATACCACAGCTTTCAGAACTAGAAAATGACCAACAAAAGTACCAAAAATATGTAGGCAGAAGGAAATAACAAAGATTAGAGCATAAATCAATGAAATGGAAATCCAAAAAACAATTTGAAAGATCAACAAAAACAAAAGTTGGTTCTTTGAAAAAATAAATAAGATCTATAAACCACTGGCTAAACTCACAAAGAAGTGGAGAGAGAGAAATCAAATATACCAAATTAGGAATGAAAAGTGGGAGATCACCAGAGATATTGCAGAGATTTAAAGGGTAATTAGAGACTACTTTGAGAATCTCTATACTACGAGACATGAAAATCTGGAGACATCTATAAATTCTTGGACTCATAATCCATGGTTAAACCACGATGATCTTGCATACCTAAACAGACACATCATACTGAGGAAAGTAAAGTGTTCATCAAGAGTCTTTCCAAAAACAAAAGCCCAGGTGGATTCAAAATGAATTCTTTCAAACTTTTCAAGAGGAACTTCTACCAACCCTCTGCAATGCTTTTATGAAATTGAAGAAGAATCAGGAACACTCCCAAACAGTCTTTACGAAACTAGCATCACCTTGATACCAAAATCAGACAGAAATGCTGCAAAAAATGGAAAGCTACAGACCAAAATCCCTGATGAACACAGATACAATGATCCTCAACAAAATTTTGGCAATGCCTCATCAAGAAGGTCATACCCCACAACTAAGTAGGTTTTATCCCAGGAATGTAAAGATGGTTTAACATTCATAAATCAATCAAAATAATATACCACATTACAAAAAGGAAAATAAAAACAATATGATCAATAAATAGGTGCAGATAAAGCATTAAAAAAGATTAAAAAAATCTCATTAAGATGGAAACAGAAGGAACTTTTCTCATTATAGTAGGGGCAATCTACCACAAGCCAATGGCAAATATTATTCTCAATGGAGCTAAACTAAAAGCCTTTCTCTAATATCCAGTACAAGACAAGGCTGCCTTCTCTCATCACTACTATTCAATATAGTGCTGGAAGTTCTTGCCATAGTACTTAGGCAAGAAAAACATATCAAGGGCACCCAGATAGGAAAGAAAGAAGTCAAACCCTCACTGTTTGCAGATGACATGATACTATATTTAGGAAATCCTAAAAACTTCATCAAAAAACTTGTAGAAACATATAGCAATGTGGCAGAATACAAAATTAACACACAAAAATCAATGGTTTTCTTTACAGCATTGATGATAGGGAAGAAATGGACATCAAAAACAATTACATTTACATTAGTGCTACACAAACTCAAATATCTTGGAGTCAACTTAGCTAAAGATGTGAAGGACTTATACAAAGAAAACGACAAAATCCTATTTCAAGAAATAAGAGGATATTCGGAAATGGAGGCATATACCCTGCTCATGGACTGGGAGGATTAACATAATTAAAATGGCAATACTCCCAAGGCATTGTACAGATTTAATGCAATCCCTCTAAGAATACCAATAACATTCTTCAAAGAAATGGATAGAACACTTCTGAAATTCATGTGGAAGAATAAACACCCAAGAATAGCTAGAGCAACCCTTTGGAAAAGAAATATGGGAAGTATCAGCTTACCCAACTTTAAATTTTATTACAAAATAAAATTAAAACAGCATGGTACTGGGATAAAGACAGACCCTCAGTTTAGTGGAATAGAGTAGAGTATTCATAATGCTTGCCAGATATACAATCAATTAATCTTTGATAAAGAACAAGAAATGCAAAATGCAGCAAGGAAAGTTTCTTCATAAAGTGGTATTGCATAACTGGTCAGCCACTTGCCAAAAAACGAACTCAAGCCTCCAGCTAACACCATGCACCAAGGTCAAATGTAAATAGATTAAAGATCTTGATATCAGACCTGAAATCATAAGGTATATAGAACAAAATGTAGGTAACACAATCCAGGACATTGAAACTAAAGGCATCTTCAAGGAAGAAACAGCACTCTCTAAGCAAGAAGAAGCAGAGTTACACAAATGGATCTATATTAAGCTGAGAAGTTTCTGCACCCCAAAGAAAATAATTCCTAGGATACAAAAGCCACCACAGAATGGGAAAGCTATTCATCCAATACCCATCAGATAAGGGGCTAATATCTATAATATACAAGGTTCTGACAGAATTTAACAAAAAAAATCTAATCCCATCAAAAATGGGGAGAAAAAAAGGACAATTTCTCCAAGAAGAAATACAAATGGCCAAAAGGCACATGAAGAAATGATCCACATCACTAATCACCAGGGAGATGCAAATCAAAACAATGACATACCATCTCACATCACAGAGACTGACCACATTACAAAGAACAAAAACAATGAAAGCTGGCAGGGATGTGGAGAGATAGGAATTCTCATTTACTGCTGATGAGAATGTTGTCTAATACAGCCCTTATGGAAAACAATATGGAGATTCCTCAAAAAACTGGATATTAAGCTCCCATTTGATCCAGCTATACCACTCCTAGGGATATACCTAGGATATCCAATTCAATTCAAAATTCCAATTCAAAAATTCAATTCAAAAATTCCTTCCTCACACCTATATTCATTGCAGCACTTTTTATAATAACCAGATTCTGGAAACAGCCAAGATGCCCTTCAGCAAATGAATGGCTACAGAAACTGTGGCACATATAAACAATGGAATATTATGTAGCTGTCAGAATAGATGAAGTCATGAAATTTTCCTATACATGGATGTACTTGGAATCTATTATGCTGAGTGAAATTAGTCAGAGGGAGAGAGACACACACAGAATAGTCTCACTCATCTATGGGTTTTAAGAAAAATTAAAGACATTGAAATAATTCCCATAGTTGAGGGCTGGAATGATCAGTTCAAGATATGAAGCTCACCACAAAGAGTGGTGAGTGAAGTTAGAGAAATAACTATGCTCAGAAGTATCATAAAAATGGCAGTGAGTGAAGGATGTAGAAAGCCTGTCTAAAGGCGGGGGTTGGGGGGAAGGGAAAGATGGGGGCAGAAATAGGAAGATTGCATGGGTGAAGGGGGTGTTCTTGTTATGATTAAAACCCAACTACAATTATGTTAGTAATCACAGTGCTTAAATAAATTATTTAATTAAAAAAAATAAAATTGTCTTTATAAAACAGTTTTACCAGTATAAAGCACAAAGTATCTACTAGAATAGATATACAGTTGATCAGATAACAATGAAAAAAAAGAAAATTGTATGACTGAAACTGAATCATGAACAATTTTGTAATATATATCATGATGATTAAGATAAAAGAATAATAAATCCTTGTATGGGTGCAAGAATTTCAAAAAATTTTGCAAATTATTTTTATTTTTTCAGTGAAATAATATCACAATATTAGAACTCATAGGAACATCAATTTGCATCATTGAAATGATTCTTCTCTTCACATTTTATTCTTGTTTTCAAATTAATGGGAAATGAACCAGAGAAATAATATAGGATTACAGTGTTTGCATTGTGTGCAGCCATTTTCCTGTTTCAATTCCCAGCACTGCATTCTCTTCCTCTGAGCACTTTCAGGAGTGATTTATGAGCACAGAGCCATGATTAATCCCTAAGTACTAGTCTGGATGGCCTCAAAATAACAAACAAAAAGATTTAATGGAAGTTACTTAAATGCTATGAATTGTTTAAACTGAAACTTTCTTCAAATTAATGATACTACAAAGATAAATCAGAAGAATTCAGTTTCCTTTAGCCCTAGAGATCCCTATATACTCATTGACATTAAATTCACTTTATTAAAAACTATTCTTTTATAACCCATTCCATTCAATTAATATATAAATGGTCCCAACTTGAAGTTTCTGGGTAGTCTTAGAAACTGAAGATATTAAGGAGGAGAAAGATGAATAGGTTAAAAAATTCTCTGCTTCAAGAAAATTAAGATTTGTTGGACAATTTACAAAGAACACTGAGAGTTGAAAAAAACTGGAAAATTTCATGTAAAGATGAATTTGGGGTTAGGTTTAAATTCCATGTAAAGATGAATTTTGGGTTAGGTTTGAATTCCATGTAAAGATAAATTTGGGGTTAGGTTTAAATTCCATGTAAAGATGAATTTGGGTTTAGGTTTCATCTGGTTGGCATTATACAAGTTAAAATATAGAAAGATATTTCTGACATTTCAAAAGGGGACAGTTGTTATTGAAAAAGGACAAAACACTCAGTATGGAGATGGAGTGAGTTAAATATTAGTCCTGCCTCCCAAAGATATATCTGAATTCTAAGTTCTAGAATTTGTTAATGTGGCCTTCAGAAATAAGTTTTTTAGAAATGTTATTTTGTTATGAATTTCTAAACAAGATCATCCTGGATTGAGGTGCCCATTGGATCCAAAGGCTTGAGTTTTTATAAACTATTAAAAAAATAAGACAAAGACTAAGGAGAAATGTTCGTGAAGAATCAGTAAAAGTATTTTTTCCATTCCCTATACAGACCAAAGAAAACCAGGAGCATCAGAAACTGAAAGAGGTAAGAAAGAGTTCTTCCACAGAACTGTCAGAGTGTGGCCTTGCCCACTGCTAACAGGCTTAAATTAAGGTCTCCAAAACATTCAGAAGACAAAATTTTTGCTATTTGCCATCATAGCTGGTGACTTGCTCTGGAAGCCCTAAAGAAATAATATGAGGCATTTACATAAATAAAATAAGAGGACTCACCTGAATGAGTAGAGACTGCAGTGAGTAAGGATAAAGAATAAAAACACAAATGATGTGGCAAACTCTTTAAATAATCATGGGAAACAAACTTAGGGCATTCTAGGAATAATTAAAGTGGGGTAACTTGGGCTTTGGAGAGATAGTACAGGAGGTAAGCTACTTGCCTTGTATATATTCAACTCTGGTTTGAGCCCTGGGATTGCATATGGTCCCCTGAACACCACAGAAGTAAATTCCGAGCACAGAGCTAGGAATAACATCTGATTAATATAGAGTGTAGCCCAAACTCCAAGAGACTAAAGAATAAACAGTTTTGAGAGAAAAATATTTATTCTAAAAAGATTAATTTTCAGATATAGGTTAAAAAGCAAAGAACAATTTGGTCACAACAATCTGTATTTCTGGATAGACTCGAGCCAGATGCCACGGGAGGATCAGCACTTCCCTCAAAGTCTTTAGCTGACATCTGGCAGATATTGCATTGAGGATTTTGTGATTAGTTGGATGAATTAGAGCAGTAGAAAGAAGATCAAATAAAAGTTCCAATTTTAAGCATTTGGACAATGGAGAGAAAACTGGTAAATAAAACTAGGTTTTTTTTTTCTTTTAAAAAGAAAGAATAGAATTAGGAAGTTTCAAAGGAGGCTAGTGTAAGAAGCATGGTCTATTATTAAGAGACACTAACAAATTGAACCCAGAGAGCATGGCAATTAAACTATTAAATTTTGGGTTCTCAGAAGTCATGAAATAGAAAGAAGGGAATACAATTTATGAAACCAAGAAATATAAAACACACTCAAATATGGACTACTTCCTTAATATAATTTTGGTAAAACGAGATTAATGTGTAATGTATACTTAAAATAAAGTAGTGGGGAGAAAAAGGACTCTTTAGGCTTTGATCAGGCTTCAGCATGTTAATGTGATACCTCCATAGAGCCCCTGCAAACCTACAAATGATAAAAAACACTGATTCATAGAATACGTACATTTATCAGATGAGCTAATTGTCACTCAAAAAGCGTTATCATTTGAGAAGGATGCCTGAGGGAATGGAACATAGCATCAATCTAGTATTTACTAGGGAAGAGATCAGGATTGAAACAGGTTTTTTATTTTTATTTTTATTGTGGTCAAAGTAAATTGCGATTGTTTCACAGAAATATCTAATAGTGACAATGAATGAAGGGGATTCCCACACCCCTAGTGTTGTCTTCCCTCCACCTCTTTTCCCAGCATGCATCCATATCTCCCTACTTACCTCACCCCTACATAGTGCTAGTGTAACTGTACCCCACTTATATAGCTTGTTGTAAATTGGGTATTGATTTTATTGTTGTTGACTATGGCTTTGGCCTTCAAGTCTGATCATTTTATAAAAAAATTTTTTGAGATGAAAAGCAACACATAGCAGTGAAAATATTAAACCAATAACAGGTCAAGTGTGTAAGATATGGTAACGTACATTGCTAATCTAAATTCACATGTCACAAGTTCTTTAAGCCTTCATAGAATACCTATTAATTGACATAGTGAATAAGACACTTAGCAATTAACAGTTTTTCTGTGTAAAGTATGTGCTTGTACTGCATCACAGCCAGTTTTTTCAAGATACATTATCATTTGCGGTTTTTCAAGTTATTCACTACACAGTGACAATAAATGCGGGCCTTTCCACCACCAGAGTTATCCTCCTTTCCTCTCTATTCCCAAGCATATATACCTTTTTTTTTTTTCGTTTGCATGGGCCCACCAAAGTATGGAGTTCATGGAAAGGAAAAACTTTAGCCAAAGCACAAGGAGACCCTAACCCTGGAGTTTCCTAATATAAGACCATTTCTAAGCTCCAGGCAAACTAGTTTGTCCAATCCCAGTCATTATCTGAACCAATCCCGGTCATTGGTGAACAAAATATGCTTAGAAAGATATGAGAGTGCCCACACAGTTATATTTTTCACAGTCTCTGTTGTTGATCTCACGTTTCTGTATAGAAAGTTCTGGCATCTGTATATTTTACAATGAAGTCAGGATAGTGTGGAGTGGCATCTAATTTCAAATTGCAATTCACAGGCAATGAGAAAGCCCTGTCCAGTATGCAGATCGTTGTTGTTGTTGTTTAAGTCTTCTCAGTGTTAAAGGAAGACTCCTTTGAGTAAATCTATGTCAGAGCAACAGTAGGGTCTTCCCTGGTAGAGGATTGCTTCCAGGTGACGTCATAAACAATGTTGGATGTTTCATAGATGGTTTCCCTGGTTCAGGTGTAACTGGAAAATACCCAAACCTCTGAAGCCTGTGCCAGGTCATTATGTTAATGTTCAGGGTTTGTAAGACCCCGTTGTACCACAAGATTTGTATGTTCCTATCTTTATTAGATAAGAACTTATTTGTATGTATAGTATTTTCCATTTTAATGTACCCATGCAAACAAGGAATAATGTCACCTGGCATTATCAGAGCATAAGGGAACCGCAAGAACAAGCCCAACAATCCCTGTGGCCTGGTTCAAACATAAGAATTAAACTGAGGGACTCTATCACCAAAATTCCTTATTGAACTATTCACAATGAGATTGGTGCCTATGGCAATGCTAGAACAAGTCCAACAATCCAATTGACTTGGTACTTATATAAATGTTAAATTGAGGGAGACTTCTACAAACTTCCTTATTTGACAAACAGGAAAGGGAAGGAAAGATAGAGAGAGACTCTTTCACCAAAATACCTTATTGAACAGTTCACATATTAACTTCCTTATTTAACAAATAACAAAGGGATAAAATGTGTGGGAAATAAACAATCTAAGTTGAGAGAATGGACTCAATAGACACTGTATATGGGAACTAATCAGAAACCTAGTATATGAGCAAACACAGGTACACAGTGAAGAAAGGAAGAGGCCAAGAAGCCGCTAAGAGTAAACAAGTAGAAAAAAGTACTGGCCTCTTCCTAACCTGAGAGTCCATCTTCTCATTTTTATTTTGAATATATATGGTACCCCCACACAAAGTGGTCTCCTCCCAGACTGAGAGTCCATCCTCCCATTTTTATTTTGAATATATATAGTATGTGCAGGGGCACTAGCCCCCACGCCATTTTCAAAATGGAGACCAATGGGGGAAAAAAATACCAGTGTATGTCGACACATACATCAGTGCAGCTGCTGCGGTCCACCCTCCACCCCATGGGTCCCCACCTTAGCGTAGGGAGACAAAGGCAGAAAGACAGAGGACCACGATAGAGTCCACATGGGCTGGCAACCAGGGAAGACCTGGAAAAGAGGGGAGAAATATCCCTGGGTAGAGCTGGCCTCCAGGATCAAGGCACTGGAAGCCAGCTATCTGCCCTGCCCCTCCCTTTGCTCCTCCTCCCTAGTGTAGGGTAGGGGTGGAAGCCTGGAGACCCCTAATGGAGTCCACCTGAACCCACAGCAGGCCAGACGAGTTGGCACTCAGGCCAGGCCTAGAGTCCAGGGGGAAATAGGAGAATGGCCGGAGGCCTGCCAGGCATGCCAGCACCCTCCAAGCTGGGGAGAGTGCCATCAGCACGAGGTGTTTCCTAACCCGAATAGTTCTTTTTTATGGTTCCAGGAAACTTTCCAGTCAAATTGTAGGTAGAGATCTTGTTATTTGCATAGGTCATAGGACGAAGGCTAGGAGAGAGCTTTTGTTTGTTTGTTTACAGTTTTAGAAGTCTGTTCATTCCTATTGTTGTAATCAGTCTTCCATAATTAGTGGTCTTGGTTTTTGCTCAGATCCTAGAACAGAGCCTAGGATAGAGTCTTTCAGTATAGTTCCAGAAGTTCTACTCAGTTGCAAATGTGGAAGTCAGATCTCTGGAATTAGAGATCTTGGGTTTTGTACAAATCCTAGGCCAAAGCCTCAGCTAGGATCTTTCTTGTTGTACCCTCAATAGGTTCTACCCAGTCCATGTTCGTCAATATCAGTCTTCTGTAGTTAGCGATTTTGGTTTTTGCATAGAGCAAAGGATGTCATGTCTTCTGATTACATCAGACCAGTTGGTGATGAGATAGGGTAAACCTCTCTTAGATCAGTTGTTGCCAATTCCTCATGTCAGAGTGTCATATTAAAACTGTGTGAGTTGGTGCCAGAGCAGTATTAGGAATTTCCCAGAAAGGAATTTAGTTCCCGGTGCAGGTGCTAGGACCTGTTGGTTCCACATCTGGAATCTGGGGTTCTGGGTTAGATTGTGTCTGTCCAATTACATGGAGAGTAAGTTGGGTCCACATGGCACATACTCAGTGTGGAAGACTTCCATGAATTATGAAATGTATGTGTCCTCATCCCTAGTAGATAATAGTTTGTTTCTGTATATAAGATCCCCCCCCTTTTTTTAGAGTGCCTATGCAAATGGGGATGGTGCCAAATTGTGTTCCTGGTGGAATTGGGGTAAGGATGATAGTCTACACATTCTCTGTGCCCTAACTTTGACCTGAGATTTTATCCCAGGCAAGACTTTCTCTTGTAGGTTTTCGTACCAAGTAGAACCAAAATCTGGTGAAGTTAAAGAGAAGGAAAAAAAAAAAAAAATATATATATATATACATATATATATAAAATACACTAACTAAATAAAAATAAATTTTTAAAAGCAATTAAATAAAAATGCTGTTTAAGAGGTTAACTTACATTTGAGAATAAATAGACTAGGGAGTATTATAGAGGCATTAAACATTATACAGAAAATATAGGCTTCCTCATTAAGTCTTTTGAGATATTCTTGTGGGAGGTGTAATCGAGGGCACCTTTTCATCACACATTGTGTATTGTTGAATTTGAGGAATGTTTTGCAGACATAAGGGATCAGGTAATGCCCTTGGACTGGGAGTCCTTCTAGGGCTGAATAGGTAGCATGCAATAGTCCATGATTAAGAGGGTGTGAAGGTCATAAGGCATGAGTCAGCAGGAGTGTCGGCTGTAGTTTTTTTCCAAACAGAAGATGTGTGACTGAGGGGTGCTCTTTTGGTTCGGGAGCTGGGGGGTGGTTTATTGGGTCAGAAGTTTAATCTCGGCACCTAATGGGTTGAGAACTGAGGGTAGAGAGAGTTAAATAAGGAAGAATAATGGATCAGGGTTGGGGGATGAAAGGATAGGGGTATTCCTGATGGGGGAGATGAGACAATATATAGGAGGGGCTATCTACAATTTAGGCATGTCTTATTTACATTTTAGGTTTGACTATCAGACAGGAGTCCACTGTCAAACTCATGCCCACATATAGACAGGCATTAGAGTTCTATTCTTAGATTGTTGTTGGAGGTCTAACACTCATAGGCTGGATCTGAAATCTTAAGAAATTGAGTTAAGAAAAGATAAATAATTGGCTACGATATGGATTTAGAGAGAGAAAGAAGAAGAAAACCAAATATAAGAGAGAAAAGAACAGAAAAGTAAAATTAAGTTGTAAAGGTTGGACTGCTGCATCGGTGTTGAATGATTTTCCACTTTCAAGGCTCTTCATCACTGACAGTGATGGTCTTTGCTAAATAGAGGTTTCAGGGTTATATAGTGGCTGGAGCTTTATAGAATAAGCACAGTTTCTAGTCTAGAGAACTAAGTAATGTAGTGAGGACAGTAGTGTGTGGCTACCCTAAGTAGTATCGTCCACTGCAGCTTAAGAATAAAGGTACCTTTTCTAAGGAGCAATGGACAGCGAGGACTTCATTTAACATATATTGAATTGAGTTAAATTTATTTAACATAGAAGAATAAAAGAGGGGGAGAAGAGGTAAAGTGAAAAAGAGTGAAAGAGAGAGAGAAAACTGAAAGAAAAATGGAATTAAGGGCCCAGAGAGATAGCACAGTGGCGTTTGCCTTGCAAACAGCCCATCCAGGACCAAAGGTGGTTGGTTCAAATCCCGGTATCCCGGTGTCCCATATGGTCCCCCGTGCCTTCCAGGAGCTATTTCTGAGCAGACAGCCAGTAGTAACCCCTGAGCACAGCCGGGTGTGGCCCCCCAAAAAAACAAAAAAAAATGGAATTAAAATAAAGTAGTGGTTGCCAAAACGTGTTTGCTGGGTGGGAACAGTTATTTTTTAATAGACTGTATAGCCCAAGTTCTATAGATCTGGAAAGGAAGGAGCAGGGGAGCTACCAGAAAGCTATGAGAAATCTAGAGGTAAAAAGTAGGGACAGGGTATAACAGACCAAATGCACTGACAACTTTGCCTACTTTGCAATCTGTCTAGGGACAGCTTTGTCCTGGTGGTCCCTCAAGTGACTCAGTGATTTGTTCTGGTAATTATCTAGTAAGTATCCCCCAAAGAGAATTCTAGGGATGGGTAATAATCTAAAAGTACACACTGCCTCTGATTTCTAGGTCTTTTTATATACTCCAGAGTATTTTTTCAAGAATGTTTAAGAAAGTGCAAGACAATTGCTGCCAGCCCTAAAAGATTTTGTGCAAAGATCTTCATAAAGTCCCAGAAACAGAAGAGAGCAGAGGCCACCTATGCAGCAGTCCCTCCCTACAGTAGTGGAGTTGATTAGCTAATATGGATAGCATGGAACAAACTCTCAACTATTCGTTTTCTCTTGTTTGTTTACTACCTTATTAGGGCACACAATGCAATTTACTGAAAGAAAATTACCAGAAATATAATTGTACTTATGGAGAAATAAAAATATGATTTGTAAATCAGGATATTTCAAGGTCTAAAAATATGGCTTAGTCTCTATTCTTTTCCTAGAAATTCTGCCATGCTTGCCTTGAAGGCAAAAGGAGACATATATAGTTTTTGAGTATTTTCTTCAAAATCTCAGGATTATATTTAGTAATGAAGTATTACTACAGGACGTGCCTCTGTGAAGAAGACATTTGAGTCAGCAGTAAAGATTGTGTGGCATAAGATTAAGATCTAAACAAAGAAGGGAGATAAATGTATAGTCCAACTTCAGAAGTCAGAAACCTGCATTCATTCACTGAATATTGACTTCTTGTTGTGAGTCAGACATTGTGCTAGAAAGGCAAGAAATTAATTGTGAATTATAAAGGTTCTGCCCTTATTGAACTAATGAATCATTTATAATGTGACATTTTATAGTGTTACTCCAATGTCAGAAGAATTTTCAGAAATTTAAGTTTCAAAAGTGGTGGATCACAAGAGGCCATGAAAAAGGATGAAGGCAATGATCAACCTTTTGGCTAGAGATGAGGAAGATTCCTGCAGATCTTAGAAGTATGCATCTTCAGTGTATGAATAACAAGTATAGTCTGAGGGGCCGGAGCAATAGTGTGCAGGTAGGGTCTTTGCCTTGCATGAAGCCAACTGGGGTTCGATTCCCAGCACGTCATATTGTCTTCTGAGCTTGCCAGGAGCAATTTCTTTGTGCAGAGCCAGGATTAACCCTTGAGCACCATGGGATATTACAAAAACAAACAAACAAACAAAAAAGAAGTAGGTTAAATCTACATTTGAGTATAATCCTTATACTGGCATAATCTATATACATCTTAAAAGAGACATTCCTCCTGCCTTTGAAAAATCCTGATCCTCCAGAAGATTCACCTTTCTGGTTCCTATGTCTAGACTATCAGTCTTAAATTTGACTTTCAGAGTCCTTTCTGATAGTCTAGAAAAAAAGCCTGTACAAGAAACAGAAGTAAATGTCAAACCATGGAGACAGAGACATTGTAACTGTATTTAGATTTAGCTTTACTTAAAGCTTCTGCCTGCCTTAGGACTTTTTTTACTTGAAAGTTGACTGTTCCACTTAATTGCAATTGCAGTTAACTCTATCCTATCTCTATCCTACATAGGATGAGATCAAGTACATTTCTACACAGGGTAGAAGAGTCAGGTACACTTCTCCATGGGGTTTGATGAAGAATAGTGAAGTGAGTGGATGCTGAAATAACAGTCCCACATCATATGCAGTAATATGCTCAGCCTCAAACTGCTCCTTTGCCTACAACCCCCTTCAATGTCAAATCAAATAAAAGGACTTATGGGGATTTTTTAAGACTTTTTTTTAATAATAAAAGTAATCTAATTGTATATAACTCCCACTACTCAATTTGACTGGCTTTAAAAACAAACAAAAAAGTCATCTAATCAAAGTATTGAAAACATATTTCCATCACCCAGAAATAGCATTAACCATCTTAGCACTTTTAGACTTCATAATTCTAATATATTTTAAAATTATTCTCTCTTAAGCTTTATTTACTTTGATTTTTTGTTTGTTTCCTTGCTTTATTTGTGGGCCTTCAGCAGTGATTGGGGATTATTCCTGACACTTTTTCAGAAATCACTCCTAATTCTGCTCTGAGAACCATAGCTGGTGCCAGGGCTCTAATCCAAGAGAGACATATAATAGTATTTCTCTGGGACATGTAGTGGGACATGCAATCTTTCTCTGACCAATTCATCACTTCTCTTAATTTATATATATATATATATATATATATATATATATATATATATAAAATAAACATTTTACCATATCACTCAAAAATTTTGTGCTGTGTGGAGCCAGAGTGGTGGCTCTAGAAGTAAGGTATCTCCCTTGTAAGCACTAGTCTAGGACAAACTGCGGTTTGATCTCCCAGGTCCCATATAGTCCCCCCAAGCCAGGAGCGATTTCTGAGCTCATAGCCAGGAGTAATTCCTGAACATCAACTGGTATGGCCCCACAAAAAAAAATTTTGTGTTATGTAATTTTACTAAAGCACAATAACTTTCTTTTAATTAAATTTTCATTGAGATGACATTGATTTACAGCATAAAATACATTTTATGAGTGTTTTCTCACACTACTTCAAAAATAAGTTCTAATATCATACCACTAAAAAAATGCTGATATCCCTTAATCACCATTTATTGAAACTCCTATGCCCTTTAAGTCTGTTAAGTCTTCCCTGTTTGGTATCTTAGTTCTGTTCTCCAAATCCAAGAGTTAACTTTGGATTGATTTTTTTTCTCTGTTCCCTTATTTTACTTCTTTATATCTTCATATAAGTGAGATCATCGGATATTTGTCTTTCTCTTTCTTATTTTACTTAGCATTATTCCCTTAAACTTTATCCACGTTGTTACTAGTATCAAGATGCCATCTTTTCCTATTGCTGAGTAGGCCTTCACTGTGTATAAATACCACATGATCTTTATTCACTCTTCTATTTTCCAGTATCTCTATCTTAGTTATGTAATTAGATCCGAGATGAAAATAAAAGTGCTTTGATCCTTTTGGGTTAAAGATTTTTTATCTTCTAGATATAAGTATGGAATAATAGGCTAATTTCATTCCTTCACAAGTGGCCAGCTATTCAGATTTGTCAATAACTTTATTGAAAATAGTTTCCTTTCTCTATTCTTCTACTATATAACTATGTACCCTTAGTGATAATTGCCCAGGTATGTGGATTTATTTATGGGTTCTCAATTTTTCCATTGATTTTCTTCTCAATTTTTCTTCCAATATTGTAATATTTGATTCCTGTTGATTTATTATATGCATTGAAATTAAAAACTATAAGACATGCAGTATTTTCCAAGATGACTTCAGTTGTTTAGGGGGTCCTTTACAGTTTCTTGAAAATCCTAATTATGTTTGCTATACTTCTATTGAAATTTTAATAGAAATTACACTAAATCTATAAGTGAGCATAATATTTTATTAAATAAATGTTGTCTATAACTTATTTAATCACAATATTGCTACAACATGCATAAACATCTCCATTTTAGGGGAACTCAGCACACCAGATGTATTCCTAGATTTAACCTGGTGTCAGAAGCTGAAATAGACCCCCATGGGGTTCCTCAAATGGCCCACTGTGGATGCCCTTTTCCCTGTGTGGATATTTGAGGAATTCCCTTGGTATTACATTTTCTGTCATTATCTCTCCTTTGTAAAATCTCAGGCAAAAGTATGGCCTCTATCAAATAATTTGGCTCAGGAATTCCAGCACCAAAGATTACTAATAGAACCCCTTTTCTGGGTAATATTTAGGATCTAAAAGCAAAAACAATATTTTTTCTCTGTTTCAAATATGTCCTTGCAGCTTCAGTGTCTGGTAATCAAGGGCATAGCCAGAATGCAGATCCTGGGCTATTGACCCTTCTCAGAAAATGGGAACTGCACCTTAGAGGATTTGACTCCTTTCTTGACCTCTAAAACAATAGAGCTCACATCAGTGGGGACCAAGTTCCTAGTTTTTCTACTTCTTAATATCCCTTATTTTGCATTTGAAGTTAGTTGTTAAAAGCTGCCCTGAGTGTGACCTTTTCCTTTGCAACTCAGAATTCTTACAGCTCATACCCATAACTTGAGTATTGCTTACTGTTAAACTTTGCTTTGTGATTGTAAATATTCTTCTCTATACCTATGACTGGCTTTGCCCCTTATACAACCACTTGCTTAAAGATTAAACTTATTGCACTCCTGCCAGAAGATATGTTGACCCCCCATACTTTTGTGTGGTTTCATTATTTCATTTTTAATATTCGGCCACTCATATTACCCATTTTCCTCTCGTGAAGAATTTCTACCCCACTAGAGATGCTGAGATGCAAGACACCTGCAGCACAATATTATTGACAAAATTTTACGTTGTTCCAATATAAAGCAGTGACATACACTATAAGCTTTTGCATATACTTTCAGTCCTTAGATTCCTTAAAATAATTTATTTTAAAAGATATAAAGTCGGGACCAGAATGGTGGCGCAAACAGTAGGGCATTTGCCTTGCTATGCACTAACTCAGGATGAACTGTGGTTCGATCCCCCAGCATCCCGTATGGTCCCCCAAGCCAGGAGCGATTTCTGAGCACATAGTCAGGAGTAACCCAAGTGTCACCAGGTGTGCCTCCCAAAAAAGAGATATAAAGTTTTTCACTCTGGGTCCATTTATTGTATATCTAAATTTTAACTATGAATGACTCTGTAGATCACAACTGTTTTAATAAAATTTAAAAAAATATAAAGTTTTCAAACTTTTAATAAACTAAAATGGAATTTATTGAGACATCAATAAAAGTCTCTTAACCAACCCTTTTTATGTCAATAGGAAATAATAATTATAACTAAACTCTATTCTAACATAGCAGTTTGAGAGGGGTGGGAGAAGAAATTTGAAGCAGAGTTTTTTTATTAGTTTCTATTGATGTTAGTCACATCTTGTTATAAATGTTGGAGTTTATAGCTATGTTTGTCTTATATTTTCTAGAATGACATTCTGCTTAGTGTTTCATGGATATAAAATAATAAAATAAAAGGTGTTAGACTGGGTTCTTATACTTGTAATAAGTGTTTCATGGCTATAAAATAATAAAATAAAAGGTGTTAGACTGGGTTCTTATACTTGTAATAAGTATAAGAATTATCTCCCTATCACAACTATGTTTCTAATCAACATTTATGTAAAACAGTATGGATGTTTCCCAGAAAAATGGATATGAACTTTCATAAAGCCCAGAAATTTCACTTCTTTGTATCTATTCCCAGGGTACAAAATCATTCCTTTAAAATGGAACTCCACTATTTATTGTAGCACTCAGAAAAATAACTAAGATGTGAAATCAACCTAGGTTCCCAAAAACAGATGATTGGCTAATGAAAGTGTGGTAATGAATAGTGTGATAAATAGAATACTATTCAACTTAACTTCAAGGAAGAATGAAATTAGGCAACTCACTGCAACTTGGAATGAACTGAAAACTATGATGTAATTGAAGTGAATAAGAAGGACAAATACTAAATTACTTCATCTGTGATATATAGAAAAGTAACAGGAGAAAGCTATGAAATTTCAAAGGGGAGATACCTAGATTACCCTTGACCCTTAATCATGAAAATGAAAAAAGAAGAAACGAAACTAGGGGGTGGAGGTAGAAAATCAGATGGAAAGTAGGGGTTAGGGGTCCTGAGCACATCAGTGGTGCAGAGGTCTGGTATAGTTACAGATGCATATGTATGTATTATATTTATATAGATGTATACAAATACAATGCCAATGATATGGGAAACATGAGATCAAACTATAACAATGAAACTTAAAGTTGTTTGTCAAGGATGCAAGCTCAAGAGGATAGAAGAGGAGAGGATAGAAAAGGAGAGGAAAGGAGAAGAGAGGAGAGAAGAGAGATAGAAGAGGGGAGAGAAGAAGGGGACAAGAGGGGAGAGGAGGGGAGTGGAGGGGAGAGGAATGGAGAGGAGGGGAGGGGAGAGGAGGGGAGATGTGGGAAGGGTAGGCTAGAGGGGGGAGTGAAGGAAGAGGAGAGGATGGGAGAGGATG
>PVKC010014698.1:0-21979 GCA_004027635.1 Crocidura indochinensis | reverse complement strand
CCAGCGGTGCCCAGGGGTTACTCCTGGCTCTATGCTCAAAGAAAATGGCAGACACTTTCACCAAATGGAATGCCGGGATTCAAAACACACCATCTGTCCTGGGTCTGCTGCATGTAAGGCAAATGCTCTACTGCTGTGCTATCTCTCTGGCCCTTTCTGACTTTTTCTACTTAGCTCATGAAATTTTATCTCTTCTACAGCATGACAGAAAACTTCATATTCCCTTAGTTTAGTAACAGCCCAATATGTCAGTGCTAGTATCTATGAGTGTGTCTTTTTCTTTCTTTCTTTCTTTTTTTTTTTTTTTGGTTTTTGATTTTTGAGTCACTCCTAGCAGCGTTCAGGAGTTACTCTTGGCTCTATGCCCAGAAATTGCTCCTGGCAGGCTAGGGGGACCATATGGGATGCCGAGATTTGAACCACCAACCTTCTGCATGCAAGGCAAATGTCTTACCTCCATGCTATCTCTCCAGCCCCATGAGTGTGTATTTTTAATGCACACATATCTATCATGAGTATTTGGACTGTTTCTAGATCTTGGCTATTGTAAATAGTTCTGCATTAGAAGTAAATGTGCATGTATCTTTTTGAATTAGAGATGCTGTGTTCTTGTGATACATACCCACAATTGAAATTGCTGGCTCATTTAGAAATTCTACTTTTAGGACCAGAATGAAGTGGGTAGTAGTTTGTCTGGCAGGCAGCCAACCCAAGTTCAATTCACAGCATTCAATCTGGTCACCCAAACACCACCAGGAGTGATCCCTAAGTGCAAGGCACGGAATTACTATGAGTATCACAAAGTTTACCTTCCACCCAAAAGAAAGATATTATAATTTTAATTTTTTGAGAAATCTACATAATGCTTTCTATAAAGGCTGCACCCATTTCCATTTCTACCAACAGTAAAGGAAAGTTCTAGTACATATTCATAAGTTAGACAGAAAGAGGTTGAGAATTCTCCCCTCTCAGGAAAAATGCCTTTACTTAATTAGCTCTATAAAATTAGCTAAATTATATTATATAATCATCTGAATTAACCATCCAAAATGCCAGTATTAAGAGTACCAAGAGGGGCTGGGTGGTGGCGCTGGAGGTAAGGTGCCTGCCTTGCCTGCGCTAGTCTAGGATGGACAGTGATTCGACCCCCTGGTTCCCCATATGGTCCCCCAAGCCAGGAGCGACTTCTGAGCGCATAGCCAGGAGTAACTCCTGAGCGTCACTGGGTGTGACCCAAAAACCAAAAAAAAAAAAAAAGAGAGTACCAAGAGTACCTCACGGAATGTTTAATATACTCCTGAAATTATTCTGATGGGTGGATATCTGACAAAAGTCTAGATACATCTGGGAATGCTCAGATATGGCATTCCCTGCAAAAGACCGTCTCCAAACTCTATGGTATAAAAAGAAGTTTTCTCCTTATGTGAAATGTCACTTTACATTTACTACAGTTTAAGGCTCAAATGCTCATTGACTGCTAAGCTCAGCCATCCTTAGGCTTTCTGGGACGCTCTGTGGTTACTGGATTAAAATGTAAATGGGCTATTTTTCCAGACTTCATTTAAAGCAAATTCTGAGCTAGCTTTATAGAAAGAAAGATGGGGGAAGGGAGGGGAGGTGGAATGAGATGGGACATTCATCCTGTCACAGAAAAGAGTCAACTACAGTTAAGAATATTGATGGAAATATTGAAAATCAATTTTGAGCATTCCTACCTAGAAAATCAAAAGTAGGACTTTTCATACATCACTACTGACCTGATTCTTTCATTTCTTGCCTGTCATTTGGCTTTGTGGTTTTGGTTTTTTTTTTCCTCCTCCCTGTCAGTTGTTTGTTTTTTATGAAAGCAGGGAAAAATCAGCTAGCTGAATATGGGTCCAACCTGAAATTTCCCTATAAAAAAGAGCTTCACAGTATTTGTCTTAATGATATAAAGCCAAGGGAACCATAAGATATTAGTGTGATCATGGAAATTGATAAAGGTCAGGTCTTAAGTGCACAAGAGTATGGACATGTGTTGATGTCTTCCTTTCCTAGTCTGGGAAAGGAATATTAATATTCTATATTATATTCTATATTATTCTGTATAGAATATATATTCTATATTATAAATACTGGGTCGGGGAGATAGCTCAAAGAGATGGAGCACAAGCATCACATGTGAGAGACACAAGTTCTATACTAAGGGGTACATCATCTCCCCAAACACCACTAGAAGTGTCTCCAGAGCACTCCTGAAACTAGCACCATATTATCACAAAAAGAAAACAAAAATTCCTTTCAATTGTCTCTGGTTTTGACAATGATACAACTCAAGGTTCATCATTTATTTGCCAGAAATTTCATGGTACATCAATCCTTCTACACAGGGGTAATTAGAGAAATGATAGAATTGTGATATAAGAGAAAAATGGGCCACCTCTGGTTCTGTTATAGATATGCCAAAATGTCAGTGCCAATAATATCTTAATTGTTATATCTCCAGTAAAAATGTGATTTATTATTTTATTCCCAATAAAATATGAAACCAACTAATAAGTCTCTTTAAATAAATTCACTAATAAAATGAATAGTAGTCAATTGTTCGGTGCAGTTTATTTTATCCCAGAATCTTTGATATCGATATCATACAAAACTGACTACTGAATTTTAAAAAAGCATTAAAAAGCAAAGATATAAAGATATTAACTAGAAATAAAACTAGAAAGTAATAAAATTATCCAATTGTGTACACTTTTAAAAGGTTTCTAAAATTTAAGTTTACCTCACTTTAAAAAATTTGCCCCATCACTGAATTAATGAAACCATTTGATCAGGAAACTGATGAGAAGTTCTGACAGAGGGAAAATAAATATTTTGCCATTATCTTTATCTGACCAAAGCAAAAGATTTGCTTAATTTGGTATATCATATTTGAACTTTCACTGTTTCACTGCCCAATAAATGGAAGTAGCTTTCAAAAGTCAGATAATTAGGTGCCAACACATTGAAAATGACATTAAATGAGATAAAACCAATAGGAAATCACTTTCCCCCAACAAAAACATCTAAGGGAAAAAATTGCTCTCTAGAATGTCTCCTGAAATATGTCCTGAGAATAGGGTCAAAACAGTGTTAGAGAAAATTCATGTGAAATATATTAATGGACATTTTTAAGAATTTATTTCCAGGAAGGAAGAACCTTTTACCACTGAGAGATTCTGGGCCTGTTTTCTCTAAATTATCTCATTCCTTTCTGTAGGTTATTCTTTAAAGGTCTTATTACTCTACCATGACTCATAGACTCAATGTCATATGAACCAAACAGTTTTTAGGGGCATTAAAAAAAGGCTATCAACAAGAGTCTCTGATACTCCAATGTGCTATATGAAAATCTTTTTACTCCAAATATCTAATATTTCAAAACTAGAATCTACTTTTTTTGGACCACAGCTGGCAATAATCACTGGTTTCTCCTATCTCTGCACTCAGGAATCAAACCTGATAGGTTCAGGGGATCATCTAGGTCAGGGGTCTCATACTCAATTTACCTGGGGGGCACAGGAGGCAAAGTCAGGGTGAGGCAGGGCTGCATGAGGGATTTCACAAAAAAACTCCTCAAATGTCATCATTAACACTTTTAATTATTTCTTCTGAACATGAGTACAACATTGAGTGAAGATTATGGACAGTTCTTCTGAACATGGCATCTTTTGCCTATTCCTTGCTGCCAGAGAGTTGACAGCACTTCTTACAAATCTGAACCATATTTGACTTTAGAGAGGAAGGAGGTGAGACCCTCAGTATGGCTTGAAGATGATCATCATTAAGTCTAGACCTGTATTTTGACTTATTGAGGTTCAAAGTGGAGAATAACTTTTCACACATATATGTGCTCACAAAAAGGCACATGGACATTCGAGACGCTTGAACATTCAAGAAAGCTCAGAGAAGCCGAAGGGAAATTCTCTCACAAATTGCCCATGCATGTCTCCTTTTCCACTAATCTCCCTGAACTTGGTTTTGAGATCAGAGTTGCATTGGAGGTCAATGAGCTCCATTTGAAGCACAGGAGAGGCATCTTGCCCATCAAAGGAAAAGGGGTCCACAAAAATTTGGAAAGTGCTCTGTGCTTTTTGAAGTCTGCAGATCTGTGATCAGATTCCTTCTCTAGCTTAAAAATAGCATCAACATATTTCTCACCACTGAATGGTATGCTTGCATCCACAAGTTTCTTGCATGCTGGGAAATAGCAAAAGTTTGTCTGAGAGAGGTAGTATTTCCATAACACAAATTTTGTGAAGAATGCTCTCACATTGTCATAGGAAGCACTGATAGGCTGTCTAGGGCCTTGTAACATCTTGTTTAGTACATTCAGCTCATGTGTGATGTCAACCAGAAAAGCTAAGTCCATGAGCCATTTGTGATCACTCAACTCAGAAACAGCATTCCCATCCTTTTCCATGAAGGCTTTCACTTCTCTCAACTCAAAAAAATATTTTCAGGACATTTTCCCTGCTGAGCAATGTACCTCAGTGAAATAGAGTACATCTCCATATTCGGACTCCATTTCCTCTAAAAAAAGCATGGACCCTCCTGTGCTTTAAGCCCCTGAATCTCATTTGGTTGATGCATTTCACAACAACAGACATCATATTGTCACATGGCAGGTATCTACTGCAAAGGTCCTGCAATGACCTACTCTACATCGTCCATTTCAAAGTTTTTTTGAACAAGTGCCACCAGTCCATTGTCATCGATGATGCTCCATTGATTCCATGGCAAACCTGCATTCTCAATGGCATCACACAGATGCTGAAATATCTCATGAGTGGTGGTCTGGCCATGCATTGGAATTATTGTGAGCAGCTCCTCTGTCAATTCAAATTTGCAATCAGTACCACAGACATAAATTGTGACCTGTGCAGTGTCTGTTATATCTGTGCCCTCATCAAGAGCAACTGAATATGAATCAAAATATTTGGCTTTCTCACACAGTTGATGATAAATGTCACTTGACATGTCAGAAATGAGCTCTGCCACTGTGTTGGCAGAAAGGCTGATTTTGCTAAACTGACCTTTCTTTTCCAGACAGATAATACTCGCAGCCTGTAACATGTATTTTTTAACAAACTCTCCTTCTATGAATGGTTTCCATGCCTTAGCAATCATATCACTAACCGTGTAACTAGCCTCGACTGATGCAACAATCTCTTTGGTTGCTTTCTTGAAGAAATCTTGTTGCCTCATTAGACATGCTTTAAGACTGGCAACCCACTTGGCTCTCTCATTTCCATGATATTTTGCACATTCCTCAGCATGTTTAGTTGAATAATGGCATTTCAAGTTGTATTCCTTGTGCACTGCAACTTTCTCTGAGAAACAATACATGTGGAATGCCCCTGTGCTCAACAAAGAAATACTGTGACTCCCACTTTTCCTGAAATTGTCTGTGCTTGTCATCAAACTTTCTCTTCACTGCAGGCTTTGATGAAGTCATGATGAAGGTATGACAAAATCTAATTCTGTAATAAAATCTCTCCCTTAAGCTTCCGATAATGCAAGGGACAGCGGACAGGAGCAGCAGAAATGACGTCTGCACTAGGCACAAAGTATTCACGATTATTCGCTTACCGAATATTCGCAATAAAAAATCACATTAGTAAGAAAAAAATTGCAAAAAATTGCATTAAATATTTGTATACCCCGAACGGAACTGATCGGGGTATGTGAATGTTTAATGCGATTTTTTTCTTACTAGTGCGATTTTTATTGCAATTATTCGGTAAGTGAATAATCGCGAATACTGCAATATTTGAAGGCCGGCTGCAGGACACAAAATGTACAGAGGGCCGCAAACAGCCCATGTGTCGCGAGTTTGATAACCCTGATCTAGGTTGATAGAGATGGACCCAAGGCAGCTGCATGCAAGGCAAGTGTCCTACTTGCTGTGCTATCGCTCTGGCTCTTAATACTCTCTACTTTTTAGATAAACTAGTGAAGTTGTACTTGGCCCTAGTGTACCTTTTTCTTCCTATTCCCACTACCATTTTCCATACATATGGCTATTACTGTATTTTGAATGAATCTGCAGGGATTAGTCATGGCTTTAGGCTCAGGGTAGACCATGCATCGCTAAGGATTAAATATAAGCCTCCTACATGCAAAGAAATTTCCCCAGGCCTCTAAACCACCTCCCTGGCGAATGTGTTATCACTTTTAAGCTGGTTTCTAGGATCCATGACTCTTTCATTAAAAAGTAAGGTTAGTAGAGCTCTGTGAGGTTGTGCATTGTTTTAGGTTTAAGTTTTTACCATAAAACAACAGCAAATCTGACTCTTAGTTGCTATCCCATTTTCCTAGAGGTTTTCCATAAACCCCCAAATAGTAGTACCCTTCCCACACCCACTTATCCTATAACCCCTAAGTTTCTTGTTCTTTATGATTTATATACATCAATCCTTATCACTATGGAAAATCATGCTCTTGTTTATTTTCCTGCCAGAACTGTAATTATGGACTCAGCATGAAATCCAAAACAACATTTTCAATTTTCAAATATATATTGGATATCAAATAAAGCAAATTATTTCTTATACATATCCAGGAGAATGGGGGTTAAAGAGGGATCCCCAAAGAAATGAATTTCTACATAATATCTGAATCTTCAAAATTTCTCTACTATTCTCTCCTGGAATCCATAGGGGACTAGTTTCAGGAACACTATAGATGCCCTTATCTGATGGTGCTTAATTCTTGAAAGTTGACTTTCTCTACTTTTGAGTTCAGCATCCCACATCCATGGTGGATTTATTTCGTGTTTTCAAAGTCTGTGTATATAAAGATCCTACTCTCTTTATAGAAAAAAAATACTAAGTTCATAGATCTAAATGAATTAAATCCAGGTTGTTCCAGTGTAAACTATAAATTTACTGCTACAGCTTATATCACATTAGATATTATGTTATATCTAATAAATAATAAAAATACTTTGTATAATTTCATTTCTCATAGAATATTTTCTAACTTGAAAATGCTTAACTTTTATGGACTTTCTCCAGTTAAAATTTATAATCACAAAACTAATACTTGCTTTCCAGTATTTTTGAAGCTGTCTTTTAAAAAGTAAAATTTGGAGGTTCTTTTTTTGGGGTAACATCCAGATCTACTCAGAACTTATGCTTTGCTTTGTCTTCAGGCTTAGGGAATGATATATAGTGCCAGGGATCGAACTCAAATTGGCCACGTGCAAGGTGAATGGAATGTCTTACCCACTATTTTTCTACCCTAATTTTTCTCTATCCTCATTACCTAATATGACAAAAGAAACACTTCTCAGAAAAAAATACCTGTGGCCAAGCAGTGGCGCAAGTGGTAGGGCATTTGCCTTGCACGAGGTTAACCTAGGATGTACTATAGTTCGATCCTCCAGCATCCCATATAGTCCCCCAATCCAGGAGCAATTTCTGAGTGCATAGCCAGGAGTAACCCCTGAACATCACCAGGTGTGGCCCAAAAACCAAAAAAAAAAGGGAAAAGAAAAAATAACAAAAGAAAAAAAGAATCACCTAAACAAATGATTAAATGATAGAACCCTGATGGGTTAAACAAATGATTCAGTGTGTAGTGATGTCTTACAAGCATGTTTCAGAAGAAAACATTATCTTTGCTCTACTTACAATGCCTTGACTTCCCAGACCAGAGACATGGAACCAGTTCAACCACTTAAACTTTTTCTGTGGATTAAAATTTCTAAAAAGCAGGAAGTGAAAAGAAGGAAGGTACTACAGAGTATAAAACATTTGCATTGGATCCAGCCCACACTGGTTTGATTCCCCAGTATCACATAAGATCCCCTAAACACTGCCAGGAGTGATTCCTGTATAGTCAGGAGGAAGCCCTGAGCACTGCCAGGTGTGGCCTAAGGCTCTCTCTTTCCATGAAGTCCATTCCTGTTATTTGAAAGTATTATTTCTATTATAGACATCAGCTGGTGTCCCTCAACTCATGTTCATTCTACAAGAAAGTTTTTGAGAAAAAGAGAAAAGGCATTAAATATTTCATGTAGGGGAAAAAGCGTGTTTGACGTTTGATGTGAGAAGAGGATCAATTTTACAAATACAGCCTGTCAAGTCTTCATAAGACCCAGAAGTTTTTCTTTGGAGGAAGATCTGCCCCAAGCTGGCAATCTGCAGCATCATCCTTAATACTTCCATTTTTACCCAACAAAATTTGATGGGAAGATTTTTAACAGTGGGGAAATCATGCTGTCCAGGAGTGAGCGATAAGTGATCTAAAGAGAAGATAGAGGCTATTTGCTTAATCAATCAGCAACAGAATTTACTTGGTTAAGCCCAAACAATAGTTAAGAAAACAAGGCTTATCTTAGAAGCAATTCTTAATAGAAAAAATAACAGAGAGGCCCAGCAGTTTCTCAATGTGAGATTCAAGAATGGTGAGATTTTTCACAAAAAAGAAAAAAAAACACAAAAATAATGGCTTTATACAGTTAATTATAGTCTATAATAGTCATCATCCCAGAGAATTTGATCATTAACATAGTTAATGACCAGTTTGTTGTTATGTTAACTGTTCTCCACTCCATCTTGGATACACAATTAGCAAACCAGTCATTAAATACTAGTAATGACTAATTATCACAGGATTAAAAGCTGAAATATAAATAAAAATGAGATTTAAACTCTTTAAATCAGTGGGTTACTGTCTTTCTCTTTACCATGGATGTACTCTATGCTATGTGCTTATGAACAGTGTTTTTTCTAGAGGGAATAAAGCTGCTTCTGAGACTTTCGATTTATGTCTGCAGCAGATGTTTAATCTACCACATATTGGCCACTGTTTTACAAGTCCCTTTACTCTCACTTAATAGAATCTCCTTAACTCATATACTCCTCAGTTCTTTAGGGAGCTATTTTGAGGTGATCCAGTTTCTACAGTTTCCTTTTTTGTTGTTGTATTTTAACTTTTTCTCCCATTGCAATATTTACATTTTATTCCTTGTTTTGCTAGCCCTAAAATCACATAAAGATAACTATGAACCTTTGCCATTATCACTATTATCATATTGTCAGCTAACATTGATTTTACCTAGGCTTGGTCTTAATAAAATAATAGGTTATCTTGGACAAAATATTATTGTATCAAAATTATTTTAGGTCCACTCATATAAATGTGAATTCATGTCTCCTTTAATTCAAGAAGCTTACCTAGGGCTAGAAAAACTGAGATTTGTATTATGCCCATTTTATAGCAAGTTGACTCTGGGGCTAATCACTAGTGTCTCTCACTGGAAATGGTTTAAATAGCACACATTTGCAGTGTTGATGTCAACCTATAATAAACAAGAAAACCAATGCTAAAGAGCTTATAGAAATTGCCTGCAGTCAGCCCTATAGCTGTTAGCTTTATGTGTCTGAACAACCTGTATGAACCAGACTCACTTGATCTTTAATATCCCATATGGTCCCATGTTCCCCACCAGGAGTGATCCCTGAGAAAGAGCGAGGAAGAAGCCCTAAGTTTCTGAAAAAAATAAAGCATAGAATAAAGTGAATAAAAAGTCACTAAAACCTCTCTCTGTCTCTCTCCTTCTCTCTTTTTTCTCTCTAGACCACAGATTATCTCCCACGCCACATACCCCCATCATGGACCCCATATTGCCTCATCATCCTCACAGCCTAGCCACAGGCACAGGTCCCCCAATATCCACTCCTTCCTGTTGGTTGCACTTCCTGTTCACCTGGGCGGATAAGTCAAAAAAAAAAAAAAACAGAGAGAGAGAGAGAGAATAATGGGGAACTGGGAATGTGTACTTCAATGCAAGGCATGTAACAGAGAAATTATTCATGTCCCTGATACATTAGCAAATCAAAACTTAATGATCTTAGAGAAAAATGGACTGGATAAATGACACATGGAAACAAAATACAAAAGTCTTTCAGCCAAGAAAATTATATTCACATGTTCACAAAAAGAAGTTCAAAAACACTGAGATATGATTTTGAACAAACTACCATAGCAAAAACCCAGTCAATAGTCACATTCAGTAGATGTTCTGTGGAAAATAGGCATTCTTTAAAATTCCCGTGGGAAAGAAATATAACAATCAAAATATTTATTTACCATTGATCCAGAAATTCCAATTCTAGGACTCCATCCTGAAATTCACAGGTAAGAAATAAAAATGTATATTTCATTCCATACTATTTTTAGTGGAAGGAGCCTAGATACTTGATTCAAAACAAGTATCTACCAATAGGATACAAATTAAATGTAAAATATTCATCTCACAGTAAACTGTTTTGGTACTGTCTTTGGAAAAAAGACAGACATTTTCATGTGCTGTTAGGGATTGATATCAAAAATGATGTGGACAAAAAAAGCAAGGTAAGGATCAGTGACTAGTTATAAAAGTGTTAAACATGGACCGGAATGATAGCACAGTGGATAGGGCATTGACTTGCATGCAGCTGATCAAAGTTTGCCCTCTGGCATCCCATATGGTCCCCCAAGCCAGGGGTGATTTCTGAGCATAGAGCCCGGAGTAACCCCTGAACATCACCAGGTGTGGCAAAATAAGACAGTTGCTATACCAGTGAACCATAATACCATTCCCCAAACAAGCTTTTCTCTCTTTTTTGGTGGGAAAAAAGAGGGTTTGTGTTAAAAGGAATCAGAAAAGCCTAGGGCCCAATAAAGGCCCAAGGTTTAGGAATGCCCAGGACCCTGGGAAAAAGCCCAGGGTCCGGGGATGCCCAGAGTGCGGGAGAGCCCACCACCAAAATTAGAGACCACGAACCTTCAAAGATGTAATCAGCAATGCAGGTCTATTTCTCCAGAGCTCTGGGGTGTCACCACAAGCCAGGAATTCCGTCTGCTGAAAGACCCCGGGCATCCAAATTCACAAACATTTAAGGAAATTTATATGATAATAAGCACACTGGTCAAAGTATTCCATAGGTTCATACAGTTCAAATTATCCAATAATTTTTACAGAAAGATGCAATTTTCTATCTGTTCAGCCCCTTCATGACATCATTTACCCCCAACTCTTAGACCAGTGGTGGGCAACCTTTTATTTTTCAAATGAGACAAATCTCACTAAAATCATGGTTGAAATTTATTTTGAGAGCCACACAGGGCGCACACTGACAGGCTAGGAGCAGAGTCCTGACTCCTGGAGCAGCTGCCTGGCACACAGAAGAGCCACATTAAAAGTGTAACGAGCCACATGTGGCTCGCAAGCCGTGGTTTGACGACCACTGTCCTAGAACAATGGCATGTAAAGATATGGGCTGGATCTTCCAGGTGGTCTCCTAATCTACAGGATGCAGAGCCCGTTCCTTTGACAGTGTAGTGACTGGAGCAATTAGGGGTAAGGAGCCTTATTTATTATATAATACTTCAAATAAGCCAGGGACAGAAGTGTGGATAGCATTAAACTAGATTTTACCCTTATTCTATACCTATTGTGCCATCTATGTGTTTTCCTTATTTTTAGTGACTGTGTGGAATTATTCTTCCCTAATCTTTAAGGGCCATCTGCCACCTGTGAGGTCCAAGGTGTCCCAGTGTTGGAATGCAGGATGGTCAGTTTGGTTTCACCTCCCTCCTGTCCCAAGTTGTCTCTGTAGTGGAATGCAAGATGTCCTTATGATTTACAGCCCTGGTTCCAGGAATCAATTAAGGTTAGCCTGGTTCCAGGAATCAGCTGTCTCTTTGGGCCTAGACTTCCTTACCTTGTAAATGCAGTCTATAACTAAATTATAATCACATCTATTACTAAGAAATCACTATTCCTATTAAAAACTACTTGGAAACATTTTTTTTGGTTTTGGTTTTGGTTTTTGGGCCACACCAGTGGTGCTCAGGGGTTACTCCTGACTGTCTAATCAGAAATAGCTCCTGGCAGGCACGCGGGACCATATGGGACACCGAGATTCGAACCAACTACCTTTGGTCCAGGATCGGCTGCTTGCAAGGAAAACACCGCTATGCTATCGCTCCGGGCCCTACTTGGAAACATTTTAAAATTACTTCAGAACATACTATGTCAAAAATATCCATTCCAACAGTTTGTCTAGTAGTTCTCTGAGGATGCAGAGGCCACTCCCAGTGATAATTTATCAGGTGCTGTGAGCCTGATGGGTTTAACCTTTGGGCCCAGTGATATGTTGCTGCTTAGGCTGATAACATTGAGAGCCATTAAAATGTTTGGGAGCCATGCAATGCCATGGATGGAACTTGGACTGCATGTATGTACATGCTATAAATATAATAGCCAAAAGTTATAAAATTGCCTCATGCACTATATTTCCACCCCCAGATGGATGGGGCTGAAGAAGTGTAGCTGAGAATTACTAAACCAAGCCAGTAAGGAGAGAATCATGGAACCTGGTTGCCTTCTCACCTCTTGGTCTTTCTGTGCACATCAAACCCAAACTGAAGCCCTTTATTTCTCAACCAGGAGGGGAGTTCCAGTGAGTGACAAAAGAACCTTTACAAGTTACTCCAGTCTAGGAGGACATTGACATATCAAAGGGATAGTGAAAAGAAAAGAGGAAGTTGGCAAACTGCTTTTATTCTGGGTAAAAGCAAGGTGTCCTCTAACAATGCAAGTCCTGTATTACTCCAGATTTAAACCTCCCTCCCTGTCCCACTTGATAGTCTTTAAAAATACTATTTGTTTCCCACCACACACCTGCAATACAATTATAAGTATGTTTATAAGTTAGTTACTCATATTGATCTAATATGAGTGGGGTGAAAGGACACTTGGGATATTGGTCATGAGAATGTTGCCCTGGTGAGGTAGGATAACCTGCTCTTAGGTCAAGTTGTTCCCATTTTCCCCGTTGTCAGGATATCATATTAGAGCTGGCACTTGTTGGAGTCCGAGCAGTATTAAGGATGTCCCAGATGAGATTTGTTTCCTGTAGCTGTTGTGAAGAACTGTATCATTTTTATGTCTGGGATCCAGGGTTCAAGGCTGGATGGATGGTGTCTAATCACCTGAGGTCTAAGTTGGGTCCATGTGACATATTTTCAAGGTGGGAGATGTCCCTGTATTGTAAACAAGTATGTATGAGTTCTTATCCCTAGTAGATAAGAGCTTGTTTTTATATGTAATATTTCCCCTTTTTTAGTGTGTCTTTGCAGGGATAAATGATGCTACATTATATTGCTGGTGCATTTGGGTGTGGAAAGAGAAGGGAGGAGGGGAATGTATATGGAAAGGGCAAGAAAGATGAAAAGAGAAAATACATTAAAAATAAAAGAAGAAAAAAGAAATAAACAAAAAATAAAGTATTGAGAAGAGAGGAAAAAAGGGCAAGGGAATGCTAGTTTGCTTGAATGTGTTCAATGAGTAAGGCCTGTTGTATAAGTCTGTAGGTCACAGTTGCTACTTTGGTGGTCTGGCTGGTCACGTGCTTCACTTCCTAAAATAAGGTATAATCTAGAGATAAAGTGTATGTTAAAGAGTTTTCTCTGGACATTCTCATAGTACAAGCTGGTATCTCATGTGACTGAGCCCCATCTTAGTTTGTCCACCCTTTGCATCCAAGAATGTCTGTGAACAGAAAAGCTGAGAGGTTATTTTAAATATAGTAAGATTAGGCATTAAAACACATTGTTTCTGTCAGAGTCAGTGATTTACCATGGCATTATTTACCTGCAGTCCTGTACAAGATCCCTAAGGGATTATTATGGGCCTTTGTAGTAGAAGGCTGATTACATACCTATTCTCTCTATACTGCTGTTTCAGCTGTTGCTGGTTTCTTTGTGGTATAATGTGTACTCAAGAGTTTGTGTTGTTTATCTTTTTTGGGGGGGGCACACCCAGTGACGCTCAGGGGTCACTCCTGGCTATTCGCTCAGAAGTCACTCCTGGCAGGCACGGGGGACCATAAGTGGAACCGGGGGATAGAACCGCTGTCCATCCTAGGTTAGTGCAGGCACCTTACCTCTAGTGCCACCGCCCGGCCCCGTGTTGTTTATCTTTAATGTGATTTGGGCACTGCTCAACAGTATATGTTGACTGTTAGAGTGTTTGGAGTTTCTACCCTGTTAAAACCTGTTATTTGATTGTTGAGAATTAGTTGAATTCTTGAGAATATACATAAGGTGTATGTTCTAGATCAGGGGTCTCAAAATCGCGGCCCACGGGCCCTTTGTGGCATCCATACATTTTATGGCCTGCGGCCGGCCTCCAACTATCGCAGTATTCGCGACTATTCGATTACCAAGTAATCGCAATAAAAATCGCATTAGTAAGAAAAAATCGCATTAAACATTAGCATACTCTAAGCAATTCCATTCAGGGTATACAAATGTTTAATGCGATTTTTTTGCGATTTTTTTCTTACTAATTTGATTTTTTTTGCGAATATTAGGTAAGCAAATAATCGCTAATTATTTGCGCCGAGTGCAGGATCATTTCAGCTGCTTCTGCCCAATGTCCCTTGCATTATAGGAGGCTTAAGGGAGAGAAGGGAAGGAAGTTTATTACAGAATTAGATTTTGTCATACCTTCATCATGACTTCATCAAAGCCTGCACTGAAGAGAAAGATTGATGACGAGCACAATTTCAGGAAAACTGGGAGTCGCAGTATTTCTTTGTTGTGCACAGTGGCATCCCCACATGTATTATTTGCTCAGAGAAAGCTGCAGTGCACAAGGGATACAACTTGAAATGCCACTATTCGACTAAAAATGCTGAAGAATATGCAAATATAAAGGAAATGAGAGAGCCAAGTGGGTTGCCAGTTTTAAAGCATGTCTAATGAGGCAACAAGATTTCTTCAAGAAAGCAACCAAAGAGAATGTTGCATCAGTCGAAGCTAGTTACATGGTTAGTGAGATGATTGCTAAGGCAGGAAAACCATTCAGAGAAGGAGAGTTTGTTAAAAAATGCATGTTATTGGCTGCAAGTATTATCTGTCCGGAAAAGAAAGGTCAGTTTAGCAAAATCAGCCTTTCTGCCAACACTGTGGCAGAGCGCATTTCTGACATGTCAAGTGACATTTATCAACAACTGTCTGAGAAAGCCAAATGTTTTGATGCATACTCAGTTGCTCTTGACGAGGGCACAGATATAACAGACACTGCGTAGCTCACAATTTATGTCCGTGTTACTGATTGCAATTTTGAATTAACAGAGGAGCTGCTCACAATAATTCCAATGTATGGCCAGGCCACCGCTAATGAGATATTTCGACATCTGTAATGCCATTGAGAATGCAGGTTTGCCATGGAAGAGGTTTGTTGGAATAATAACTGATGGAGCATCATCGATGACAGGGAGGAAAAATGGACTGGTGGCACTTGTTAAAAAAAAAAACTTGAAGAGGAGGATGTAGAGAAGGCCATTGTTCTTCACTGCATTGTCCATCAGCAGGCCCTTTGCGGTAAATGTCTGCCATGTGACAATGTGATGTTTTGTTGTGAAATACATCGACCAAATCAATTTCAGGGACTTAAAACACAGGAGGGTCTATGTTTTATTAGAGGAACTGGAGTCTGAATATGGAGATGTGCTCTATTTCAATGAGGTACATTGTTCTCAGCAGGGGAAATGTCCTGAAAAGATTTTTTGAGTTGAGAGAAGTGAAAGCCTTCATGGAGAAGGATGGGAATGCTGTTTCTGAGTTGTGTGATCACAAATGGCTCATGGACTTAGCTTTTCTGGTTGACATCACACATCAACTGAATGTACTAAACAAGATGTTACAAGGCCCGGGGCAACTTTTCAGTGCTGCCTTTGACAATGTGAGAGCATTCTTCACAAAATTTGTGTTATGGAAATCCCAGCTCTCTCAGACAAACTTTTGCCATTTCCCAGCCTGCAAGAAACTTGTGGATGCAAGCATACCATTCAGTGGTGATAAATATGTTGATGCTATTTTTAAGCTAGAGAAGGAATCTGATCACAGATTTGCAGACTTCAAAAAGCACAGAGTCACTTTCCAAATTTTTGTGGACCCCTTTTCTTTTGATGGGCAACTCTGATCTCAAAGCCTTGTTCAGGGAGATTAGTGGAAAAGAAGACATGCACGGACAATTTGTGAGAGAATTGCCCCCACAGCTTCCCTGAGCTTTCCCGAATGTTCAAGCCCCTCGTGTGCCTTTTTGTGAGCACATATTTGTGTGCAAAGTTATTTTCCACATTGAACCTCAATAAGTCAAAATACAGGTCTAGACTTAATCATCTTCAAGCCATACTTAGGGTCTCACATCCTTCCTCTCTAAAGCCAAATGTGGTTCAGATTTGTGAGAAGAAGCGCTGTCAAGTCTCTGGCAGCAAGGAATAGGCAAAAGATGCATGTTCAGAAGAACTGTTAATGATCTTCACTCAATGTTCTATTCATGTTCAGAAGAAATAATTAAAAGTGTTAATAATGACATTTGAGGACTTTTTTTTGTGAAATCCCTTATTCAGCCCTACCTCACCCTGACTTTGCCTCCTGTGACTCCCAGGTAAATTGAGTTTGAGACCCCTGACCTAGATGATCCCCTGAATCTATCAGGTTTGATTCCGGAGTGCAGAGACAGGAGGAACCAGTGATTATTGCCAGCTGTGCTCCAAAAAATAAGTATATTCTAGTTTTGAAATATTAGCTATTTTCATATAGCACATTGGAGTATCAGAGGCTCTTCTTGATAGCCTTTTCTTAATGCCCCTAAAAACTGTTTGGTTCATATGACATTGAGTCTATGAGTCATGGTAGAGTAATAAGACCTTTAAAGAATAACTTACAGGGAAAGGAATGAGATAATTGAGAGAAAACAGACCCAGAATCTCTCAGTAGTAAAAGGTTCTTCCTTCCTGGAAATAATTTCTTAAAAATGTCCACTAATATATTTCACATGAATTTTCTCTAACACTGTTTTGACCCTATTCTCAGGACATGTTTCATGAGACATTCTAGAGAACCATTTTTTCCCTTAGATGTTTTTGTTGGGGGAAAGTGATTTCCTAGTGGTTTTATCTCATTCAATGTGTTGGCACCTAATTATCTGACTTTTGAAAGCTACTTCCATTTATTGGGCAGTAAAACAGTGAAAGGTTCAAATATGATATACCAAATTAAGCAAATCTTTTGCTTTGGTCAGCTAAAGGGAATGGCAATTTTTTTTTGTGTGTGGTTTTTGGGTCACACCCGGCAGTGCTCAGGGGTTACTCCTGGCTCCATGCTCAGAAATTGCTCCTGGCAGGCACGGGGGACCATATGGGGCACCGGGATTCGAACCGATGACCTTTTGCATGAAAGGCAAATGCCTTACCTCCATGCTATCTCCAGGACCACAGGAATGGCAATTTATTTATTTTCCCTCTGTCAGAACTTCTCATCAGTTTCCTGATCAAATGGTTTCATTAATTCAGTGATGGGGCAAATTTTTTAAAGTGAGATAAACTTAAATTTTAGAAACCTTTAAAAAGTGTACACAATTGGAAAATTTTATTACTTTCTAGTTTTATTTCTAGTTAATATCTTTATGTCTTTGCTTTTTAATGCTTTTTTAAATTCAGTAGTCAGTTTTGTATGATATCGATATTAAAGATTCTGGGATAAAATAAACTGTACCAATCAATTGACCACTATTCATTTTATTAGTTAATTTATTTAAAGAGACTTATTAGTTCATTCCATATTTTATTGGGAATAAAATAATAAACCACATTTTTACTGAAGGTATAACAATTAAGATATTATTGGCACTGACATTTTGGCATATCTATAACAGAACCAGAGGTGGCCCATTTACCCCCAGGTAAATTGAGTTTGAGACCTCTGTTCTACATGCTTCAGAATAATGCTATCCTTCTGTGCTTATCTTTTGTCTTCTGACTTACTTCATTTAAAATAATATGCTATAGGCCTATCCACATTGCTGCAAAGTCTGTGATTGTATCATTTCTGACTGCCATGTTGTATTCCATTGTGTAGAGATACCACATCTTAATAATGCATTCATCTATTGCTGGACATCGAGGTTGGTTCCAAGACTTGGCTATTATACTGAGTGCTGCGATAAATAGTGGGGTGCACACGTACTTTGGGATGATCGTCCTTCCAACTTGCAGATAGATACATAAAAGTGCAATTGCTGGGTCAAATAGCAGCTCAATTCTGAGTTCTTTGAGCACTCCTCAGACTGTTTTCCATAGGTGTTGAACTAGGGGGCAATCCCACCAGCAGTAGAAGAGTGCCTTTCATACCGCATCCCCACCAACAGAGATTGTTCCCATTGTTTTTGATGTGAGCCATCCTCACAGGTGTAAGGTGGTATCTCATTGATGTCTTGATTTGGATTTCTCTAATGATGAGTGAAAGTGAGCATGTTTTCATGTGTTTGTTAGCCATCCTTCTGTCTTCCTCAGAGAAGTGTCTATTCATTACATCTACCCATTTTTATGGCTTTATTTGGTTTTGGGGGACTCAGCTTTCTGAGTGCTTGTATATTCTAGATATTAGCCCTTTATCTGATGTGTTAAGTGCAGATTTTTCCCATTCAGTTAACTGTCTTCTTTTGTTAAGTAGGGTTTCTTTTGCCATGTGGAAGCTTTTTATTTTGATGTAGTGCCATTTGTTTATGTTTGATGCTAAAGTTCTTGCCATTGGTACTCCTTTTTGATGTATAGGTCTTGGAGTGTTCTGCCTATTTTATCTAAACTTTATTGATTTGGGTCTGATTTCAAGATCTTTGATCCATTTTGAGTTGACTTTTGTATAAGGAGTGAGGTATGGGTCAATTTCACTTTAGTACATATGGTTTTCCAGTTGTACCAACACCATTTGTTGAGGAGACTTTCTCTGTTCCATTTCAAGTTCTTGCCTCTTTTGTCAAATATTAGTTGGCTGTATATCTGGGGTTTATGTCTGTGAATTCTGTTCTGACCCACTGGTCTGAGGTCCTGTCTTTGTTCCAGTACCATGCTGTTTGATCACTATGGCTTTATAGTATAGTTTCAGATTAGGTAAAGAGATGCCACCCAGCTTCTTGTTTTCCAGTATGTGTTTGGCTATTCTGAGTCTTTTGTGATTCCAGATGAATTTTTTTAATTGATTGTTCTAATTCTTTTTTGTTTTGTTTTGTTTTTTTTTTGTTGTTTTTGCTTTTGGTTTTTGGGTCACACCCGGCAGTGCTCAGGGGTTATTCCTGGATCCATGCTCAGAAATTGCTCCTGGCAGGCACGGGAAACCATATGAGGCACCGGGATTTGAACCGATGACCTTTTGCATGAAAGACAAACGCCTTACCTCCATGCTATCTCCAGAATGATGTCTGAATTTGAATAGGGATTGCATTAAATCTATATAATAGTTTCGGTAGGATAGTCATTTTGAATATGTTAATTCTACCTACCCATGAGCATGGGATGTTCTTCCATTTCTTCAGTTCCTCTTCAATTTCTTTGTGAAGTGCTTTGAAGCTTCCCTGGTATAGGTCCTTCACTTCCCTTGTAAGGTTGATTCCTAGGTACCTGATATTTTTTGATACTATTTTTAAATGGAATTGTATTTTTAATCTCTCTCTCCTCGACTTCATTATTTATATATAGAAACACTACTGTCTCTTGTGTATTGACTTTGTATCCAGCCACTTTGCTGTATTGGTTAATTGTTTCTAAGAATTTTACTGTGGACTCCTTAGGGTTTTCCATGTATATCATCATATCGTCTGCAAATAGAGATAGTTTGAGTTCCTCTTTCCCTATTTGGATTCCTTTGATTCCCTTCTCTTGTCAGATTGTTATTGCTAGGACTTCTAAGGTCTGGGGCAAGCGCAGGGGGTGCCCGAGGTATTCGCTCCCTCACCAGCTTGGCTTCTGGGCTGATGTGTGGGTCCAATCCAATGCATATGAGTCCAGGGGCGTGGGGTCTGGGGCGAGTGCAGGGGGTGCCTGCGGTACTTGCTCCTTCACTGGCTTGGCTTCTGAGCCAGTGTGTAGTTCCAGGCCGCGCAGTGTCTGGGCTGAATTCCAGCATTCTATATGGTTGCCTTTGTCTGCCGGGAGCAATTTATTTATATTATTATTATTATTAATAACATTAATAATAATAATAATAATAATAATAATTTTTATTTTGACCAAAGTGGATTTCAAATCATTCACAGTAGTATTTTAGGCCCATTATGACATTGAATCAGGGGCATTCCCACCACCAATATTGTCCTCCCTCCACCCCTGCTCCCAACATACATATTGCCCCTCCTTTGCCCCACAGACTGCTAGTATAAGTGGTCCCTTCTGTGTCTAGCTTGTTGTAGATTGGGTATCTGTTCTGTTGTAGATGGCTTTGGATTTGGTGTTTAAGTCTGATCATTTTTTATTTCTACTCAATGTTCATACGACTACTTGGTCTTGGTGGCCTCCATTATTTCCCTGTCAATTTGTGAGGCAGAACAACATGTTTCAAGTTATGTGGTTCTGTTTGAAGGTAAAAAAAAGAAAAGAAAAGAAAAAGAAAAAAGGGGGGCAAAAATTCAAACAAGCAAAAACAAGACGAGTCCTTCTAGAGACTATAAAAGTCAGTTTAAGAAAAAAAAGGGGGAAAGTAAGAAAAACAAAAATAATACAAAAAAATTAAACCCTCCAAAAAACAAAACAAACATACAAACCTGAAAAGCACCATAGCAATAAAGACAATAACCAAACACTAACCACGGTCCTGAAATAAAGATGAATCAAAGCACAGGAGGAAAAAGGGGCAAAGAAAAGGATAAAACCAAGCAGCAACAATTACCAAAAAAAAATAATAAATGAAAAAATTTTAATTTGTGCTTTTATTGCATAGGCACAGTAAAGATTGGGAAGATTAGAAAAGGAATTCCCCTGGCCTAAGAGATGCAGGGTTTCTCCGCCCTTTACGTATACTGTCATGGGCATAACCACAGGCCTTACATGCTCTTTTACTCTCCCCTAGGTCCTATTGTGATGTCTGGAAGTTTTCCACTCTGTCATTATGATAAAATCAAGCTTCTGTAGGTAGTGATCTTAGTATTTACACATATCATAGGATGGAGTCTAGGATGGAGTCTTTCTTTACAGTTCCAGAAGTTCTTTTCCATCATTATTGTTTTAATCAGTCGTCTGTAGTTGTGCTCTTGGTTTTTGCACCGATCCTTTGGCCAAGCCTAGGATAGAGTCTTTATGTTTCCAGAAGTTCTGCTCAGTTGAGTTGTCTCAGTCAGACCTCTGGAATAGAGATCTTGAATGTTGTACAGATTGTAGGCCAAAGTCTAGACTATGGTCTTTTTTTATTGGTCCCAGAATATGTTCTGCCAGTCATGGTGGTCACAGTCAGTCTATTATCCCCCTCTTAGGGTGGCACGTACCAGATATGTCTTCTAGCTTTCCTGGTGCAGTGTCTAATTTTTTCTTCCAAGAAACATCTGCCAGAAGGCCCGCCTAGAGGTCTATCATGGACCCTTTGAGTGGATCACTGGCGATATTTCTGTCATACTTCCTATATGGCTGTGACATTACATTTTCTCTTTATTTTGGCCACATTTCAGCCTCCCTACAGGCAAAGGAAAAGCCAGTATCAAAGCCTGCCAAAAGTTCTAACTGACTAGCTCTTTGTGACTCCTACAACCTGGCTCCAGCAGCTTGTTTCTTCTTAGTCTAACACTTGATGGTAAACAATTATCTCCATCCTCCCAAAAATCTATTATCCGGCAGCTACCAGATAAGCATTATCTAGTTTCTTGATAATGATATCTAGTTTTTCTTGATAATTGATATCTAGTTTTTCTGCTTACTCTACTAACCCTGAAAGGGTCCGAGAGAGCCCCCATTTCCGCCGCGTGACCAGATAAATGAACAGAGGCCCAAAACATAAAGATTATGTAAGTTTATTTATTGTCTAACCGGCCCGAAGCATTTGCCAAATCAAAACCACCAGTGCTCTGTCCGGACAGAGGCTAGAGAGAGAGAGAGCACACATCTAACCATAGTCCCAAACGTCCATA
>PVKC010014697.1:0-21955 GCA_004027635.1 Crocidura indochinensis | reverse complement strand
AAAAAAAAACACCAAACAGCATGAAAAGAGGAACAAGATCAATTCTAATTATTTAGATTACATTAACACTCTTTTGCAGTTGGGGATGCCAACTACTTGATACTTGCCACTATGAATTTTTTTATCCTTAGATTGAATTTTTTTTAGCTAGTCCTTTTTGAAAAGTCCAGGATTATCTAGTATAAAATTATTATTATCAAATTATGATGGATTTTTTTTGTTTGTTTGTTTTTGTTTTTGGGCCACACCCGGTGACACTCAGGGGTTATTCCTGGCTATTTGCTCAGAAGTCGCTCCTGGCAGGCATGGGGGACCATATGGGGAACCGGGGGATCGAACCACGGTTCGTCCTAGGTTAGCGCAGGCACCTTATCTCCAGCGCCACCGCCCAGCCCCATGATGGATATTTTAATCCTACATGGGAAGTAAACCAAAAATTAATGTGCCTAAGTAGCTTTAATTCCTAGTCTGAGATCATGACTGAGAACCACAGTCTTAACTTGAAAAAAATTTAACCCTGTTTGGAATATGTCAGCTGTTTTCTTTTAATAGATCAATTCCATTCATCCTTTTAAAATGCTTCTGTGAAGTGCCAAGAATATACTTCTCATACCTCTCAGCTTTATTACATACACATTATTACCATATGTCATTTGCTAGATACAGAATTTTCCCCCAGCCAGTTCTGACATTTTCTACTACCTGATTCCTTCATTTATTTTTTTTTTTTAATTAGGAGAACTGTATGTGTGACTAATAGAAAATGGTGACTAGTTGTGACAATAATGCAGTTATTTTTTTTTTTTTACCAACTATATCTTTGACTATGTGGCTATTTAATTTCCTTGGATATTCACAACATTTCAAGAAATAGAGTAAACCTCAGAGAATTTGTTTCAGTGGAAATTGGGCGTCCCTTTTACTCAACTCCCTGCTTGAGTGAGATTAAAAGATGCAGTAATCAGCACAAGATGGCATGCTGTGCATTTCAATTTATGGTTCAAAATTTTCTTGAATTTGTAGGTAGAAAAGAGGCTATTCTTGTGTCAAATGCATATTGCAGAGACTCATAAGAGCATAAAAGATGAGGAGTAGTGTTTATGGTGGAGTTTGCTGCTCTTTTATCTCTAAGAACTTGAGAGGAGTAGGTTAATTCACTAGGATTGGTGGTAGGTAGCAATCCACATGGCTATATTGGCTTGAATTATTTACATCTAAAGACATAATAAATTCAGTTGAAATAGAACTAGATCTGGCTGGGTTTAAGGTTATGCACTGTAAGGATCTGGAGTTGGAGGACCAGACCACACAATTGGAGTAAAACAAAACAAAACTTTATTTTGTCAGCCACAAGCCCCAAACTGACTAGTCAGTGCTGTCTCCTAGAGGAAATGATGATGCCCAAGGTCACAAACCATTTTATATAAGGAGTGAATGAGGAGGGTTCTAACTTCTGATGATCTTTAAGGTGACTGTCTGTTATCTAGGCTACCTTCCTATGGCTCCCTTGTGTCTGTTCCAGATAAGCTACCTGGTATGACCAGGTAACTCCTGGAAATTTAGGCTGAAGAAAGAGAATTCTATCATGTGATTCTTTACAAAATGGCGGCTTTCCTCGTTCAGAAACCAGGGCCCCACAGCACAATATAACCATTGACCGAGAAGTACTATGAGAAAAAAACAGAGTGCCTCTGGGTGTGGACCAAAAACAATAACAAAAAATTATGTCTGCACAATAGGTATTATTCACTAGAAGGGAATCAGCATGGAAGATTCATTTAACTCTTTTTGCTAGTACCACATAAAGAAAAAATAGAAAGGGCCTGGTGACCAATATACTCTGTTGGAATAAAAACATAAAGATGAGTCTTTAGACACTAACTAGATCTAACCAGCCATGAAAGAAGAGAGCTTAAGAAAACAGTAAAAAAAGATGATTGTCTTTCTAGTATAGATCAACAACTCACTGTTTCAGTCTTTTGCTTTTTTGTAGGTATAGGCACATTTTTGAAACCATTTTTTAAACCATTTTTTGAAACATTTTTTGAAACCATTTTTTTAAGTTACTTATTTAAAGACCACGTGTTACATAATTGACACAGTTAATTATAATATATTTGTTTCCAGGTAAATAGGAATGAAACAACTTGAAAAGAAAAAAAGAGTAGAGCAAAAAGAAAATTTGTGAAAATGTTCTCATTAATGATCATAATGAGGTCATTAAATCATTGTCAGAGGTTTAGTAAGCTTTTGCTTCTAGTGATCATTCTGTAACTATTTTTGTTTCTGAACATTAGGTGACTTCAGAGAAACGTTGGCATCTAAATTGGGGTGTGCCTAAAGTCAGGGGTTCCAGGAATTTCATGCACTGTTGATAAAACTGCAGCTTTTGCATATTTTGGGGGTATATTTTCCAATACCAGAAGGTGGGGAGTAGGGTGCCTGTATTTACTCCAAAACAGTCCTGATGATATCAGTCTAAATAGTATATCTGGATTTTCCATCAGATTGCTGTCTCTGCAGGGAGTCATAAAGAGTGGTGAAGCAGGGCCATAGTGGAAGCCATTTTTTAAGGTGTTGAGAAATATGATTATCATATAATTTTAGTAATATCTGTGAACATCATGAAGAGAAGAAATGGAATTTCCCATCATTAGCTGATAGGAATGAAAATCTCCTATTAGCTTTGAGCCCCAAATATCTGTGCACTCAAAACATTTTAAAGGTAATCCACCTGGACTGAAATGTCTCAACCAGGAAAGTAAAATATCTTTTGGAGACACCGCCCCCCCACCCCACCCCATCCTTGGAAGTTGGTTTCTTCTTCTGCTTAAGTATGGAACCCTGAAGCAAGCACCACTAAAGACCTGCAAAACCATTTGGAAATATTCATGTGTTAGTGAACTGTTAGTGCTTCACAGGACTGTTGGTGCAGATGGCAAAAGACTGGTTCCTGCATGAATGTTCTTTAGGCTGTAGGGTAACAAAAGGACATAGAGTTTTCTTATGGGTTTCAAGACCCAGCATCAGAGAGCCTGAGATCAGCATAAAATCGCCTAGACAGATAAACTCAGGAAGAGTAATATCCAGCAGAGAAAGGGAGACACTAGTAGTAGAAACGAGATAAACCTCAGGGCTCTGGCAGCATGTAGCAGCTTTGATTATATGTACTTACAGGGTTTGGCTAAACATTTTGTATGGCTCAAAATACATGAAATACTGTGATCCAGGCTCTCCCTGAGGTTCAGCAGAAGGATTGCAACATGGCAGGCTGGCTGCCAAGCTTGGCAGTGGGGCTCTCCAGCACTCAGTTTGGTACAAAGAGCTATCATTACTGTTTGGAAGTAGCTACCTGTAATGTGAAAAGACTACTAGGAAACACCAACTGTCATACAGCTATCACAGAACTGATACCTTACCTTGGCTTATGTGAAGTGGGGAAGAGAAAGGTGGTAGTCCCGAGAAGAGAATTTGCTATTTTTTCCTCTACCTACTTCTGCCATCCAGGGAAGTGGCTAGGAAGATCTAAGGCTATGAGTCTTGCTCTGGCAAGGAAAGCAAAGTCGGTTTTAGATCTTGTCCAGGTCTTTTGGATCAGTTGCCTTTCCTCACCAAAAAAAAAAAAAAAAATGAATTTCAGGGGGAGAGAAGCAGAGAAGTAAAAACAGATTTTATTTTATTTGAGGAAATAGAGTATCAAGTTAACGTGCTCAAGAGAGAACTTGGGTGCCTCTAAAGATGGAGAGAACCCTGCTACACACCTAGCATCTCAAGTGGGGAGATGGGGGCCACATGTGATCACACACATGTGTGCATCTTCTTTGTTCTAAATTGATCTTTATATGGGATTTTCCCAACCTGTCCCATATGAGGCTTTCCACCCTGTTAAATTTTTTTTTTTAATTTTTATTTTTGGGACTTCTTTGTTTTGGTGTAGATATTGAAGTTGATGCCTCCAATTTTATTTTATGTTATTTTATCTTTCTCTTTCTTTTTGTGCTCTGGCATGGTTCTATTTCAGGACCGAGACAATTATGTGGTGCTTGCCTTTAGTGCGGTAGTGCTCATTGGATATTTATTTGATATTTCTTTTTGTATTGTTGAGGTATTTCAGTTCTTTTTTTCCTGTCCTCTCTCAAACTGAGGTTGAGAACCTCTAGAAGGACTACACACATTTTCGGCTTATTTGATTTTTACCCCCACTTTATTATTTTCCTCTTCTTTAAACAAAACCACATAACTTGAACTATCTAGTTTCGCCTCTCAAATAGAGGGGGAAATAAAGGAGGGTACCAGGACCAAACAGATATATGATCACTATGTAGTAAGTTAGACACAGAGGGGACCACTTACTTCAGCACCGGGGGGTGGGGAGGGAGGGGAGTGAGGGTGGGGGAAATGGGATGCAGGATGGGAACGGGGGTGGGTGGACTGGTGGAGGAAGGACAAATTTGGTGATGGTAATTCCCCTTATTCAATGTTAATATGTACCTAAAATACTACTGTGAAAGGTATGTAAGCCAATATGGTCAAAATAAAAATTATATATAATAAAAAAATAAGTTCTGCTGTTAGATCTATTATCAGGGAATAGTTGATATATTTCTTTGATATTCCTTTCCTAGCATTTGTTCCTACTGATGCTTTTCCCAGTCCTCTCTGAGTCTCAAGTGGCATCAGATGAGACTTAGAAATGAAGTAACTCCTCTAAATTCTGTCGCTTAGGTCTTATTACATCTCAAAAATTCATTGTTGTGGGAGTTCCTTCTCTAGCTACCTGCCTGCCTATATGCAGGGTTCTGAAGAACCCTCCAGGAAAGACACCACAGATCTTTCTTTGTAGGTGGCCTTCATGGCCTTACATGGAATCCCAGGCATGAGGGGAGAGGGAGGATGAAAATGGTATTTTTCTAGGCCAGGTCAAGAGGTATCCCTCCTTTGTTTTGGATTTATGATTTTATCTGCAGAGGCATAGGAATAAACCCAAGTTTACCGAGCCACTGAGACAAACCCAAGTTAGGTGGTGAGCATGCCTTGGGGAGACAAGTCACAAAAGCACCCCATAGCAGTGGGAAGTGGTTGCTTGGTGCTGAGTTTGGCTTAGAGTTTTGAGTTCCATTTAAGTTTTTGAGCTCTAAGGAAAACTCTGTGGGGACTGGGGAGGGGGGTGAGGCGGTAAAGAATTAAATCCACAAGAACCCAAACAAGGCTCAGACTTGGCAAGAAGCCCTGTTGGGGGTCACATTGCATTTCACACAGTGCCACTTGTGTAGGCCTTTTGGCTGGTTGAGCCACCTTTCGCCACAAATTCTGAACGTCTTTGAACTGGAGTCATTCAGTGTATTCAGTCAGAACTTAATTTTTTCCAGAAGCAGAAGCACCTTCTAACACCCAAAACTATGTTACTGGTGGGTGAATTTGTATTTACCCTGTTGGCCCAGCCAGCTGAGGAAATCTGAGGGTGTTTCTGTGAAGAGATTCATGCTGGGATTGAAGAGCAGGGACGCCATAAAAGGAAAATCTGAACAAAGATTTGGAGCTGTGACTCTTGGCTGCAGTTGGGGGAGCCTTCCCCCACCCCACCCCCATTCCCCTCTTCCTCTAGAATAGTCCTAGAAAAACAGGGGTGATGTCGTCAGAACAGCTGCTGATGGTCTGACAGACAGTTTCCGCAGCGCTACATGAGGCCCATTGGTGTCCCTGTCAGGAGACTGGCAGCTGAATGACACCAATGAGGCCAGGCCCATATTCCCTCTGGGAATGCTCCCCTAATTGATAGACAGAAGGCAAAGAGAAGGATTGTTTTTGAACCTGAAAAGAATCCCCTTTTTTTCTCCCTAAAGCTCATGCCCCCACTCTCCACAGCTCTATTTTCCCCTCCCCCTCACACTTTTTTTTAAAGGTGTTTTGTTCCAAAGCAGTTACAGAGCTTAATGGAACTGAATGACTTTTACCCTTCACAATCTGTCAGTCAAAAGCCCGACTCCAGGCCTGTTAAATAAAGTCCTTTCAGAGGCAGACAGGAGAGGAATGTGTCAGTCAGGCAACAGACCTTGTTGTGTTTTAATCTGTCAGAGGGGTGATGTGAGAGAGCAGTGGGCCCCAGGCAGGGCACATTCCCAGCAGCCGTTAAGAGGCCTTGACAAATCCAGGTGTGGAGCCAAAATGTCACCCAATCACCAACATTCTTGAGGTGTGGGCTCAGAGCCCCCAGGCACTCAGATTTGCAATCAACTATGAGAGGTTTGGGCAAACTTTCAGCACAGGTTTCAGACTAAGCATTTTCAACATAAAACCAACCACTAAAGTGTTGGGTGTACGGACAAGACATAGCTTTCGAATTAATATGCAGCCTAACTATGAGCACTGCAGACAGTAATCCTTACCTTGAAGGGCTGTCAGATAGACTGATTCCAAACCAACTTTTTTTTATAACTCCCTTTTTTCTCCTAATACTTTCCTTTTACAATGTTTGACAATCCATTAATCTTGCCCATTAACTTAAAATTGCCTGGTAATTTTTAGGGGAAGGGCTCTGAACAGTTGCTTTTGTTTGCAATGGATTTAGTGCTTTACCCCCCCCAAAAATGGCCTGTGTTAGATCTATTCCTTATGTTTTAGGGACATTACCTTTTGGGGATTGCAGAAAAAAAAATAAAGAGAGAAGGACAAGGATAGAATGAAAATGGGAGGGAAAAAGGAGTAGAGAAGTTGATAATCAAACAAACACGGTTTGTTCTCACCAAAGTGCTACAGAATACCAAGGAAAGATTGTTTTGACCAAGCGCTGAAGGCCTGGTTTTTCAGACAGGAAAGCCACCCAGGACGCAGAGGATGATGGGTACTCAGGACTAAGGGGCTGACAGGAAAGGAGAGTTCTAGAGTTTCAACCTAGAAGGTTGCTTGGACTCAGGGGTAAACTTGGCGTGGTATTTTTTTTTTTTTTTTTTTTTTACTTGTTTGCTTTCTTCCCTCTCCTAGTGAGATTTTGCATAAAACAAAAGAACACGGCACCCCTTTCCAGTTTCTTTTGCTGCCTTTCTCCTTCAACACACTTTCCTGGCATGAGCTGAATTAGCTAAAGTTCTGTCTCCGTCATCTCCTTGCTATTCCTGGGACCACTGAAGATATTAGTGTTTGCACTTTGGTATTGGGAGCAGTAAGAAATTGCTCCTTTTTCTCTATTCCCACCCGCCCTCTCTAACCAAAATGTAGACTCTGTGTTTTCTTCTGTTCATGTGCATGGGCCTCTAGGGATAAACTGGCTTGGGACAGACTACTCTGAAATTTGAAAGGCCTCTGGCATGGACCGATAAACTCTGTCAAGCAGAAATAGTTCTAAACATGGTTAAAATAAAATGCACATTCTGTATTACTGAAGCTAAACGTTTTCCCAAAATATGGATGCTGAAATTCATGACACTATTTTAGTTTAGAGAGCCATATAGACTAAACCTAAATTGATTTCACACCAAATTGAAGAACAGCAGCTGATTTCTATACAGTGACCAAGAACTTCCCTTCTCTTTTCTCTGCTAATAGAATACAAGGGTCTCCCTTGCCTCTAGTTGTTTAGATGGGACTGCGGGTTAGGTTTTAGACTTATAGAAAACTTCATGGGAAGAGTATTCTTCTGGAATATTAATGAAGTCTTCAACTTCAATCCTGGAAATGTGTGCTCTGGGGTTTCCTGAGTCCATCCTTCACTGATTATTAATGATCTGACACAGTGAGAAAAAAAGCCAGTTCTCTGCTCCCATTCTGTTGGCCTGCCCTTCCTTTGGCCTAAAACAAACATTGCTTCTGGGGCACTGCTGGGAACACAAGGGCCTTCTAAACAAGGGAAGCATTTTTTTTTTATTTTTTAAAGCCTGAAATGGAAAATGAACACCCTTGGATCTGTTTTTAACATTAATGGCATCACAAAATCTTATAATCCAAGACTTTCAGCTGATAGAAATGCTTGTGAAAATGACTATGTACACTCTAGTGTAGGGAAAGTACATCCAAGAAAACTCTAATTTCCTCAAATTCTTCTTAGATGGCAATCACCAAATATCCTCAGTTATAAAGCAAATTCAACAAACACAGCAAGCAGAAACAAAATAAACCAAATCCTATCTGTTGCTCTGGCACTTCCCAAATTTAGTTAAATAATATGCAATGAGAAGCAAATGATTTTTCATCCCTGTCTTTTTTTGTTGCTTTGTTTTGTTTTGTTTTTGAGTCACACCTGGCAGCACTCAGGGGCTACTCCTGGCTCAATGCTCAGAATCGCCCCTGGCAGACTCGAGGGACCATATGGGATGCCTTCTGCATGCAAGGCAAATGCCCTACCACCGTGCTATCACTCTGGCCCCACGTGTCATTTTTTATGGCTCTTACTGAAAAAGTCTGGTGTAAAATTTCGTACTTTGGGCAAAGGACAGTTCTATTCTTCCTATTTTCAAGTTGGTGTAGCTATGCCCACATATGATTCAAACCTTGTGTCCAATCAATTCCAACAACAGTCAACAGTCAACCTGTGATTTGCTGGTGGGTGGTCATAACTTTTATGTATTGCCCATAATACATTTTTCAGCATTGATTCTTATGTGATTCTTGTTAAACAAATGTCTAGCAAGGCTTTCATATGGATGATTATGTAAATCTTTTATCTGGGAGGGATGTAGCAAGGAACACAGTTTCCTTTCTAGAATTGTTGGACTAGAACAGCTGAAAGCCACATTTGAAAGTTCAGTTGATAATATACATGCAATTTTTATAAAGTATATTTTACTTGACTCAAAATATTTTAAAGAAAATCTTAGTATTTTGATATTGGACAACTTTAAGTCCTAGTCTGTAAGAATGCACTTTGGAATTTTATTTGAGAATCTCAAAACCAGATTACTAAAATATCTAAGGACTCAGTTCTTTTGTCAGAACCTGGAGAAAATTAGACTCAGATTTGTAAATCAATTTATCAAAATTAATAATAGTTCAGAACATTGATCTTGCTCTTACTGGTCTTGTTCCTTTCTTAGTAGCTTTATATGATTTTTAATCACACCAGATCATCTTTACCATTCACTAAATTTTAACAGTTAATAATCTAGTAATGATAATTATTAATAATAACATACTTAGTAGATAATAGTATTAGTATAATAATAGTAATATGTGGTACATGCTCTCACACACTTTATATACATTATTTTTTTAAACTTTTTTTTTGGGTTTTTTTGGGTCACACCCATTTGATGCTCAGGGGTTACTCCTGGCTAAATGCTCAGAAATTGCCCCTGGCTTGGGGGGACCATATGGGATGCCGGGGGATCGAACTTCGGTCCTTCCTTGGCTAGTGCTTGCAAGGCAGACACCTTACCTCTAGTGCCATCTCTCTGGCCCGAATACATTATTTTGCTTATATGATGACTCCTTGTTTGGGACTGTGTTTACGGCAAGCAAGAGACTGAGAAGAAGTAGGCACTAGCCCTGGCTTTGATCCCCAATAATGTATTGTTTCTTGAATATCATAGGGAGAAACCCTTGAGTATTGAGCTAAGGTAGTATCTGAGCAGTGCCCAGTGTGATCCCAAACAAACAAACAAACAAACAATATCAACAACACAGTGCTTAAAATTTGATGCTAACCTGCTTGTTTTCAAATGATGGTGATGCCACTTAATACTTGTCCTCTTCATCCGTAAAATAGAATTAATTCACAGGGTGATTATGTAACTAAATGAGTGCATATGTGAAAAGACCTAAGTACCACATAAGACTGATCATTATTATTATTTTGCTCCACTATAAGTAGCTTGCATTAATACTTCAAAAGATGTTTTTATGCATTCTTCATTAATAGAAATAAGCACTTTATCATCCATGCCATCTCCATTAAGAGAAAGCCTCTTAACTAGAATGATAACCAAAGTTATTCTGTTGTCGAATAAAATTCTTGACTTGGTCCTAATTGAGAGGTTTATTTTAAAAATCTTTTAGGATATCTACTTTAAGAACACAAAACAATTTGAAAAGCTATGTATCTCTTTGTTCATTTTAGCACTGTTCACTAAGGCCAAGATTGAGGAACAAACTAAGAGCCTAATGACAGAGAAATAGAGGAAGAAATTATATTATATGAGCACAATGGAATTTTACTCACTTGTAAGAAAAGATGAAATCTTGTGTTTTGCTTCAACTTGGGTGGAACCAGAGGGTGTCATATTCAGTGAAATAAGCCAGAGAAAGAAGGACAAATATCTGATGATCTCATTCATATGTAGTATATATGAAGACAAAGTGAGGCAATGGGTGGTGTCTGCTGAAAACAAACCCTTGGACTTAGACAACAGAACTGAGGTTACCAAATGGGGGGTGGAAGGTGGGGGAGGGTCAAGCTGAACTGAAAAGGACCTAGGGACAATGGTGTCGAGCTTGGGGCACTTCAATGTTGGTGACTTTGCAATAACTTTTTACCCTCAAAGTTTAGACATTAACACTGCTACAAACATGTAACTTCAAAATAATAAAATAAAATAAAATTTAAAAACAAAATCAAAGCCCACAATAAAACCTTCCAGGGAAGCTTCTCTTATGAACAGCTAATTCTACAGAGCAGGGTTAGCTTTCCCCTAGTGCCATAGTCCTTTGGAGGGGCCCCAGGATGGCACCGTGTTCTCTGCAGCCTGACCCTCCTTCTTGCCGAGAAGCCTCTAAAGTGTTGGACTCTGCCCTCAAGAGCCACATTCTTTCAAGACGTTTGATCCTTGTCTCATTAATCCTGTCTTGGTTCTCTCCATAGGCTACTCTTGATCTTCACTGCTAAGTGCCCAGGCAGGATATTAACATGGCACCTTCTGTTGAGAAAATAGTCTGGAAACTGGAGAAGTCTTACCAAGGCACACAGCCGACCTTGGCTGCTCCGTGAGGGTCTGGAGAGCCAAGACCTCCTCTTCTGTCCCATATGGAATGTCCTCCGGCTGGCTCATACAGCGGGTGCTGTCTGACCCTCTGGCTTCAACCACAGTTGGATTCTGCCAGGACACTGTGCCCTTTGCTTCTTAATTGCTACCAGATTTGTCACTTTTCTCTCGGGATGACAGCTAGATCTACCAGCCCTGCCAGGCCGGCCTATTTAGTTGACACATCAAACAAGCCTTAATTTAATCCACTTTGATTCAATAAATATTCATTAAACACCTATACATGCCTTTAAGTATTCCTTTTCATAAACCCTTAGTTTTTTTTTTTTTTGGGGGGGGTGGGGGTGTTTGGTGTTTGGGTCACACCCAGCGGCTCTCAGGTCACTCTGGCTCTGAGCTCAGAAATCGCTTTTGGCAGGCTCAGGGGACCAGATGGGGACCAGAGTCTGTCCGTGGTTGGCAGTGTGCAAGGCAAAAGACCTAACATTGTGCTATAGTTCTGGCCCCTCCCATAAACCCTTGGGTACATAACATAAGTAAGGAAAGCTGCAGAATCAAACTGTGTTTAATGATATTTTCTTGACATCTTGGTTCTCTCTGAAAGAATTTGGAAATGTGGGTAATTTGAATTTGATTCTGGAAATATTTCATAGATGCTCTCTGGTTGTCAGGTGGTGGGTAGGTTCACCAAAGTGTGGTGAATTGCACTAATTGCCTTTCCTCCTTCCCACATTTTCACCTTTGTTTGAGAGTGAAATAAGGGGTGCACTGGCCTATGACCTGTAAACAGGCCTGACTTGACTACAGTCTATTCTATGTGAATGAAACATGTCAACATTATTTGACTTTCATGGAGACAAAATCCATTTGGCATAGTAGAAGTGTGTACTAACTTCTATATGTCCTTCTACAGTCCCTTGTCCCTGATTAGAGACTATGGAGATATCATGTTTCAACATGGGGTCCTGGTGGGACCATTCAAATTAGAGTAAGTGGTAGTTTGTCTTACAGTCTTATGAAAACAAAGGGATTTTTTTAGAGGGGCATCCAGCTGTTCTCAGGACTTTTTTTTGGACTCTGCTCAGGGGTTACTCCAGGCAAGGTCCAGAGGACTGTATGCAATACTGGGATTGGCAGCATGCAAGTCAAGCACTACCCACCTTACTATCTCTCTATTATCTGCCCTTGCTATTTTTTTTAAGATTTCCTTTTTATTTTAATGTATCTCAATTTGAATGAGGACATAGTTCATATGCCCTCAGCAAAACTGCTTTGGAGAGCTCCTGCAAGATGGCTTGAACGCAGGACTGACTGATAAAGCAGCACTGGACAGTTATATATCTGTGCTTTTGTTTCTGCTACTCCTCATTAATTTTTTCCATTGGGAAATTGATTCCTCTCTGTCTTAAATGGTTCTTTGGGATTCCAATAATAAAGCATCATCCTTGAATGTTTTAGTCTATTCAGTCTACTGTAATCAAGTATTAGACTGGGTTGGCACGATGACACATGGTCAGGTTTTGGTAAGGGTTTTTCTCGATTACAAATGACCACCACAAACTCTCCTGTAACTCCTAGAAGGGTATTCATCTTGCTGATAAGACTCTACCTTCATGACCTCTTCTTTTTTTAAATTACCTTCCGCAGCTACCACTTATTAATACCATCATATTGTGGGAGAGAGTTTAGTATATGAATTTGGGAGGTGCTTCAGATATTCAGTCCTTATCAGTGGGGCCCATGACCTAGGCCTTACTAAATCATGCCTTTATTTAATTTCTTGCTTTTCACACAGCTGACTCAGGTTTGATTTCTAAGCACCACCAGGAGTGGGAGTAACAGCAGAGCCTGGATTAAGTCCTGAGCACCACCACACATGACCTCATTCATATAATTTTCTAAAGACCTAGTCTGATATCATATTTTCATAAAAATCTTTCTTGAGTGCTGGAATAGATAGAAAAGATTTGAGACCTCTTGTGTATACAGAAAGCCTATGGGGGGAGAGAAGAGGAGATAAAAAGGAGAGGACAGGAGAGAGGAGGGGAGGAGAAAGGGGTGGGGGAGAGGTTTCAGGATTTCAGGTGAGGAGAGAGGGAAGGAGAGAGAGACCTTTGTCATTTGCCTGAATGAGGCCAACTATTAATCTTATGTGTAAAATAATTGCTCTTTCAGAGAAGCTACCCTTTAGAGCCTTCTTGAAGTAGACATTTTCTTCATCTTCCTTTCCCTAGAGCCTAATGATTCCTTAGTAAAGGAACACTTCTCATTTTTAAATAAACAAGAAAATGAATTTCTTCTTGTTTCTTTTATATGAGGCATCATGTCCTTTGTATAGTCACTTTCCTTTATCAAAAATTAGGTGATAGTATGTCTGGGGAACATTCTCTGAGTACTCAAGCCCAGTGGTCGGCAACCTGCGGCTCGCGAGCCACATGTGGCTCTTTACACTTTTAATTTGGCTCTTCTGTGTGCCGGGAGTTAGGACTCTGCTCCTAACCTCTGTCATTGTGCGCCCTGTGTGCAGCCCTGGCCGCAGGCTCCAAGAGTGTAAGATGATACCTAGTGTGGATCCTAAACAAAGGTGTTCCCCCAAAGTCATCCTTTCTTAAATTCCTTCTTTGATATGTAAAAGTTCACTTAATATGTACTTTTCTCTCTCTCTCTCTCTCTCTCTCTCTCTCTCTCTCTCTCTCTCTCTCTCTCTCTCTCTCTCTCTCTCTCTCTCTCTCTCTCTCTCTCTCTCTCTCTCTCTCTCTCTCTCTCTCTCTCTCGACCTGAAGCCTCCTGGTATTGGGAATTGGTTTTAATAAAGAAAGAGGTGTTCGAGCTTTTTGGTTTCTAGGCAGACAGTACAAGGTAAAAGGCTGTGGTGTCCATGATCATCCTTTCCTGGCTAGCGTGGTTTATTATTTCTTTTCTGCTACCCTGCTTCTTCAGACCAGGTTGGGTGGGGTTTAGAAATACAGTGCCTGAGTGATCTTAAAACATATATTTTATTTTGCACAAGAGTTGGCATCTTCCATGAAGTGATTCTCAACCCAGAGTTTTCTTTTCCGTGGATTCTCATGTGCAGAGTACTCATGATTAAAGTTGTGAGCTAATGCCCTTAAATGCTGTTTTTCATATTAAATATGACTTTCTGCATAATATAAGTGCCAATCAGAAATTTTTTGCAAGAGTGGAAACATTTCAATATCTCCTCAGACACAGTTATCCAAGAATCAGATTCTCTTTTGAACACATCCATTTTATGTCTCACTGTAAAACTACTTGTGAAACTTCCCTGCAGAGAAATATTAAATTTATAGAGAAAGTGAACAATGTCTGCCAAATACACAAGCTTAGCTACCCATTCCTTGTCTAACTGGGGTGTACAAAGTTAGAGTTCTGCTCTCACAGGAACTGCACTACTTCTTCCCTCTTGCCAAGAAGGCGAGAGAGCACCCTTCCCCAGAACAGCCACTTCACTTCTTCATGGAGAAGATACTAGTAGTGGGCATCCATACTCTCACCCAGGGTGGTGAATAGCCTGCATTTGATCACAATTGTGAATTTCACAAATTATCTTTACTGTGTCATCTGTCACAGAGTTTAGTTCAGCAGAGTTTTTTTGAATCCAGTCTATCATACAATGAGTGGAAACAATGTATGCATGCATGTGCAACTTCTGCTTCTTGTGACTACACAAAAACACTGAGCCATGCACAGTGCATCATCTGTACATACATCAACACATCAAATTATTATTCTGAGTGAAATGAGTCAGAAGGAGAGGTGTAGACACAGAATAATTATTTGTGGCATATAAGAATAATAAATGGCAATATGGTAAAAATATCTAGAGAAAATAGGGATGAGGGACAGGAGGACTAGTCCATGTTAGGAAGCTTGCCTAACATGAGTTCAGTTAGAATAGAGAAAGGTACATTATGACATTGATAGTTGGAACTTATCACTCTGGACAAGAACTGGATGCTGAAAATGGATAAGTGACATGCATAGTACCCTTTAATTAACAATATTGTAAACCACAGTGTCATAAAGGAAATTTTGCAAACCTCGGTGTCATAAAGGAAAAGAGAGAGAGTAAAAAGAAAAATGCCTGCCCCTGACATAGACAGAGGAGGGTGAAGGGGAAGGAAAGAAGGGACACTGGTGGTGGGGAAAGTGCACAGGTGAAGGGTGTACATTCTATGATTGAAACTCAACTATGAATAATTTTGTAACAAATATGTTTAAATAAAAAAGTATTTTTAGAGGCTGGGCGGTGGCATGGGAGGTAAGGTGCCTTACCGTGCCTGCGCTAGCCTAGGACGGATTGCAGTTCGATACCCCGGTTTCCCATATGCTCCCCCAAGCCAGGAGCAACTTCTGAGTGCATAGCCAGGAGAAACCCCTGAGCGTCACCAGGTGTGGCCCAAAAACCAAAAAAAAATTATTTTTAAAATGTTTCAGGCACTTAATCATAATTCCTTTATGATATATCATATGCCTTTAACAAAGTGCCGTTTTTGTTTTTGTGTGTATTTTAGTTTGGTTACTTGCAGCATGCACCAAATTGTCAATTTATTTTTTTTTCAGTGAAATCACTACTTTTCTCTGGAACACTATCCTTGCTTTTAAAGATTGTTAAAAAGGTTTTTCTCTTTTACCTCTTTCATCTCCATATTTTAGGCACAGGGTTCCTCAAACATTTTAAACAGGAGCCCAGTTCACTGTCCCTCAGACCATTGGAGGGCCAGACTATAGTAAAAACAAAAATTACGAACAAATTCCTATGCACATTGCATACATCTTATTTTGATATGAAGAAACAAAACAGGAACAAATACAATATGTGGCCGCGGGCTGTAGTTTGAGGACCACTGTTTTACGGTTTCAAATTTTCAGCACATTTTGGTTATCAAGAGGAAACATTTTAAAATGTTTTGCTTACTTATTATCAGAAATCAAAGCAGTTTTCCTCAAGAAGGGTGTTCACTATCCAGAATTAACAAACGATCAGTGGATTCAAAAACTGTATTTCAAGATGGATGTCACTTCATATCTAAATCAGCTTATTAATAAACTACAAGGGAAAAGAAACACAATTTTTTCAATGTTAGAAGAAGTTATTGCATTTGCAAACATATTATCGGTTTTTGCTCAGGATTCTGACAGAGAAACTTTGATCACCTTCCAAGGCTGTTGAAACATCGCCAAGAAAATAATTTTAATATTGAAATTACCTATTCTAAAATAGCACTTTTAAATATGAGGGAAACTTTTCTCAAGAGGTTTCAGGATTTCAGAAACTGCAAAGCGACATTGGCCTTTGTTAAAAAAAAACCTCTGGGTGTCACTGTAATGGAATTAGATTTTTCTCCCTTTAATATAGACATAGGCAATTTTGAAATGCAATTTCTGGATTTAAAAAACAAAGAATTGCAGAGCTTGAAATTTGAACATCTTTGTGCAAATTTAGAAAGATTGGAGAAACACAAATGTGAACTTAGTTCACAGCACAAGTGGTCTGCTTGAAAAGAAAGATATGTTGACTTTAACACCTGGAATAGTATTCCTGACTCATATAATCAACTAAAGATGCTAGGGTTTGCTGTTCTTTCCTTGTTCGGGTTTACCTATATATGCGAACAATCATTTTCTTTTCTTTCTTTTTATTTTTTTTATTTTTTTTGGGTCACACCTGGCAGTGCTCAGGGTTACTCCTAGTTCCATGCTCAGAAATTGCTCCTGGCAGGCACGGGGGACCATATGGGGCACCAGGATTCGAACCGATGACCTTTTGCATGAAAGGTAAACGCCTTACCTCCATGCTATCTCCCGGGCCCCAAGAACAATCATTTTCAAGCATGAACCTTATCAAGATTAAATTGAGAAATTGAGAAAAATGAGAAATTTCTCATTGATGAGAACCTGGAATAGTGCTTAAAATTAAAAACAACAACACACGGGGGCCGGGTGGTGGCGCTGGAGGTAAGGTGCCTGTGCTAACCTAGGACGGACCTCGGTTCGATCCCCCGGGGTTCCCCATATGGTCCCCCGTGCCTGCCAGGAGCGACTTCTAAACGAATAGCCAGGAGTAACCCCTGAGCGTCACCGGGTGTGGCCCAAAAGCCAAAAAAAAAAAAAAAAAAAAAAAAAAAACACACACACACAAAACTGACTTACTCAAATTATCCAAGGAAATGCAAGACCAATGTTCACATTAGTGTTTGTGACTTTGTCAGTCATTGCCAGCATGTAATTTTCTCTGCATTGTAAGGAAATTTTTATAGAATTTAATGTTATCAATAAATAATATTGTTCTAAAGTTTTGTATTAGTTGTGTTATTTGTATCCTTGGTTTTAAAAATGTGGCTCTTGCAGCCGGAGAGATAGCATGGAGGTAAGGTGTTTGACTCTCATGCAGAAGGTTGGTGGTTTGAATCCTAGCATCTCATATGGTTCCCTGAGCCTGCCAGGAGTGATTTCTGAGCAAAGAGCCAGGAGTAATCCCTGAGCGCTGCCAAAAAAAACCAACAACAACACCCCCCCCCCAAAAAAAAAAGTGTGGCTCTCAAAATAAATTGCAATCGTGGTTTTGGCAAGATTTGGCTCAGTTGAAAAAAAAGGTTGCCAACCATGCTCAAGCCTATTCCACTAATCTGAGGGTCTGTGTTTATTCCAATATCATACTATTTTGATAGTAATGGCTCCCATTACTTTTCCCAAGGATTGCTTTAGCTATTCAAGGGTATTTATTGTTCCAAATGAATTTCAGAAGTGTTTGATCAACTTCTTTGAAAAATATCATGGTATCTTTAGAGGAATGGCATTAAATCTCTACAATGCTTTGGGGAGTATTGCCATTTTCTTCACATCTTTAATCAAGTTGATTCCAAGATATTTGAGTTTGTGTGACACTAATGTGAATGGGGTTGTTTTCTTAATGTCCATTTCTTCCCTATCATTTTTGGTGTATGAAAAGGTCATTAGTTTTTGTTTGTTAATTTTGCAGCCTGCCACATTGCTATAAAAATTTATTGTTTCTAGAAGCTTAACAAATTCTAAATGGAGCAAGGAAAGTCTTTTCAACAAGTGGTATTGGCACAACTGGTCAGTCACTTGCAAAAAAAGCGAACTCAGATCCCCAGCTAACACCATGTATGAAGGTAAAACCCAAATGGTTTAAAGACCTTCATATCAGACCTAAAACCATAATGTATATAGAACAACATGAGGTAAAACACTCCATTACATTGAGACTAAAGGGATCTTTAAGGAGGAAACAGCACTTTCCAAACAAGTGGAAGCAGAGATAAACAGATGGGAGTATATTAAACTGAGAAGTTTCTGCACCTCAAAGGAAATAGTGCCCAGGATACAAGAGCCACCCACTGAGTGGGAGAAATTATTCAAACAATACTCATCAGATAAGAGACTAATATCCAAAATATACAAGGCACTGACAGAACTTTACAGGAAAAAAATCTAATCCCATCAAAAAATGGAAGAAGAAATGAACAGACACTTTATCAAAGAAGAAATACAAATGGCCAAGAAGGACATAAAAAATGCTCCACATCACTAATCATGAGGGAAATGCAAATCAAAACAACTATGAGGTACCATCTCATGCCACAGAGATTGGCACACATCACAGAAAATGAGAACAAGCAGGACTGGAGGGGATGTGTGAAGAAAGGAACTTTTTTTCACTGCTGGTGGGAATGCCATCTAGTCCAACCTTATGGAAAGTGATATGGAGATTCCTCCAAAAGCTGGAAATTGAGCTCCCATATGATCCAGCTATACCACTCCTGGGGATATACCCTAGGAACACCAAAATACAATACAAAAATCCCTTCCTCACACCTATATTCATTGCAGCACTATTTACAATAGCCAGACTCTGGAAACAACCAAGATGCCCTTCAACAGATGAGTGACTAAAGAAATTGTTGTACATATACACAATGGAATATTATGCAGTCATCAGGAGAGATGAAGTCATGAAATTTTCCCATACATGGATGTACATGGAATTTATTATGTTGAGTGAAGTAAGTCAAAGGGGAGAGATAGATGCAGAATAGTTTCCCTCATCTATGGGTTTTAAGAAAAATAAAAGATATTTTGGCAATAATTCCCAGAGACAAAAGAGAGGAGGACTGGAAGGTCCAGCTCAAGACATGAAGCTCACCATAAAGTGAGTTCAGTTAAAGCAATAACTACATTGAGAACTATCATAACAATGTGAATGAATGAGGGAAATAGAAAGCCTACAGGTTGGGGTAGGGAGGAGGGAGATTTGGAACATTGGTGATGGGAACGATGCACTGGTGAAGGGGGTGTTCTTTACATGACTGAAACACAACTACAATCATATTTGTAATAAAGGTGTTTAAATAAAGATATTAATAAAAATAGTCACCTTCCTCTAACTTGCTATTTTGCCTAACATGTCCATCAATATAAGGAGCCTAGAGAAAGATCTTAGTGGATTTAAAGACCTAGTGGACTTCTGATAAATTCTCTACCTTATGTGTGAGGGACTTAAGAAGTAAAAATGCTTTTGATAAAGACTGTGATCACTAACACACAACCCCGGTTTTTTCATTTATCTCCTGCAAACTAGAGAGTTGTTAGTCTTGCAGGCATACATAAATACACCCCAAAAGTGATATGTGTTTCCAGCACTCTTGTAGCATTGCCAAATCTTCAATCTTGTATACACAATTTTTAAAAGAGCATTCCTATTGCTTAAAAGAACTCAATTCACTTTTTCATGCCTGACCAATGATTGACAGGAATGCTGGCTGTAGTTCAATCTCATATTGTTCACTGGTGGAGAATATTTTTGATCACTAGTTCAATAGCATTTCACAGTTATTAAACCAGAGTCATTGTCTCTGGTGACTCCCAAAGACTTAGTAACTTTGGGGCACAGGGGGAAATATACATGCCCAATGCTTGTCAGTAGTCCCTATTGTTCTGATGTGGCTGTCAGACTATGTCATTTAAGGTGTTTTAGGGAAAGCGCTGAGAAAGTGGCATTTCAAACATTTACTGCCAACTTTCCCCTGATACATAAGAATTTATGGTACCGAATGAAATGACCAAAAAAAGTAATTTGAAATGCTTAAATATAAAACATGTAGGAGATTGTTTACATAAATCCAAAATAGATGCCTGCCTAAAGTTGTTGCTAACTCAAGGAAATGCTCCAGAAAGATGGGTGGCTATTATTAGGCTTATTTTATATATTTCTCTGGGAGAGCTACCCAGTTCCTAAAGCATATAATAAAGATAGCAACTAAGTGAGTGGGTAGATAGATAATCCTGTTAGGTGTTAGAGATAACTGAGAATTTGCCAGGAGAAACAGTGAAGCTATGGATGAATCTATTTAAGAATAATAAGAATAAGAATCTTGGGCTGCTTTCTAGGGTCTTTCACAGAGACTTGACTCTCTAAGAACTTGACCAGTGGTAGTTAATTTGTTCTGAAAACATTAAGCCAGTTTCTACAAAACCTACTCTCACTCTGTTGTTGTTGTTTTTTTAACTTTATTTAACACCTGGATTTACAAAGTTGTTGACAGTACAGCTGCTTTGGGCATTCAATGTTCCAAAACCAATTCCACCATCAGTGTGACCTACCCTCCATTGTCCATTGTCCCCCGTTTCTATCCAAACCCTACCCCAACCCTGCCCCCTTGGCAGGCACAAAATGATTTATTTATATTGATTGTTACAACAGAATGGCTAGTGGACTTATCTTAAAAAAAAAACTAGTAAAAGAAATTTTGTGAAAAGTGTTATATCTCACAATGGGGCCATTTAGTCTCTAGCTGAAGGTTAAGTGTGCTGCTTACTGTTAGTGGAGCCTTCTGTGTTATTGTTCTTTTTATTGATTTTAGTTGGTTTCTATCATATTTTATTCTTGGTGGAATTTACTGTGCTCCTACTGAGCTGTCATTGTTGTGAAATTTTGGGGTGTTGCATGGCTCCTTATGTGGTCACGTGCTTCAATATCTCCAGGATCCATAGAACTGGGGTGCTGAGTTTCAGTAACTGGGCTTGGTTTGTATATCTTCCAAAATTAGTCATGAAGCTATGAAATTTACATATGTCATTTACATGGCTGTAGGATCTAGGTATGGCTACTATAGGTGTGTTCAGTATATGGAGGGGAAAGGAGAGACTGCCTGTCCCCATTCCAAGATAACTCCAGAGTTTTCAGCCTGAGAACTGGTGTGGCTGGAATTTTCATTGGCTTGCTATCTATCTTTGTAGAGACTAGTTATAAAGCAGTGAAGTTAGGTCATTTATTTAGCCTGCAAAACAGGGACTCAGCCTACTCCTCTCCTAAGGGTACCCTGGAATTGCCAGTCAAAAGACCAACATACTATGATTTTTAGCAGCTTGGTTTGCATATCATCTGAGATGAATGGTGAAGCAGTGAACTGGGTTATTATTTACATGGTGGATGCTATGGAATGTGGGTATATCCTTTCTGTATTTCTTCTTTGAGGCAGAGTCAGTGAGGTCCTGAGGACCATGTGAACACTACAGTTACAGAAGGCAAAGTTCCTCTTCTGTTGAAAGTAAAAGGACCTCTTAGATGGCTCCAGCAGAACTGGACATGGACAGGACCACCTGTGTTTCTCTAAATCCCAAAAGAAGAAGTACAACAGCTTTACACACACCTGGATAATTCTTCTCAGATGAAACCAATCCATGACTGGCTTTTGAGAATTTCCTGTTTTCTTAAGAATACTTTCACCCTTAAAACAACATATTATGGTGCTTGCTTTGTCAGCACATATACTAAAATTGGAATGATACAGAGAAGATTAGCATGGACCCTGTGCAAGGATAACACACAAATTTGTGAAGTGTTCCATATTTTTGTGGATTCAGAGTAAAAGAAAAGAAAAACAACATATCATGTAGTTGGAATTGCATTATGCCAGTTATGTTTGGATATGATATTGTACATCTTGGAAAAGGTGGGATCTCTTCCTTTCCCAAAATTTCCTCAATTCTCTTGCATCTTT
>PVKC010014696.1:0-21962 GCA_004027635.1 Crocidura indochinensis | reverse complement strand
TGAAGCTTTCAGAACAATGCAAGGGGATAAGTGACTGATTTTTATACTAAAATATAGTTTATTCAATTTAAAGTCAGAGAATCAAATAAATGTAAAAAGTGGTGAGACCAAATAGACTTACCTGGGGGCAACTTTCATCCCTGCCAAGCCAACTACACAAAAGGATATATCAATTATATCTAGCTCAGAAGAGTGTATTTTTCTTAGTTTGGGGCAGGCAGAAATGTTTTAAAGCTCCCACAGTATGGAGAGATGACTTCAGTTTTAGGAGGGTATGTCACAGTTGAGAACTCATAACCACTTTCCTTTGGCATGGGCATAAAAATAGCAGTTCAAGAAATACTTGTCTCGTCTGAGGTGTGTTACAATTTAAAAAACCCAAATCACGATGACGCTTTTTTGTAAGGACAAATGATTAAGATTTCAATTGTATGACAATTAGAAGCTATTGTGATTCAAAAGGACTGAGGCATTCATAAATTCTGAATGAAGATGAAAACAGTGATAAGGCTTATTCAGTGATTGGATACAGTCCTCTAGCTTTTTGGCTGACACATTTTTTATTGTTTATATTTTGTTTGGCATCTGAGCATGATTAACTTCGATATGGCTATTTTCAGCAAGTAAACGTGTATTTTAATTTAACAAAACTGGAAAAATAAGTCGCTGAGCTCTTTGTATGTTAAAAGCTATGAATAATGACCAATAAATTTGATGCTGAAACTGTTTCAGGTATAACCAATTGCCTTTAGTTTGGGAAGTTACCTTTAAATATTCCATCAACAGGAGGTTTCTTTTCTTCTTTTGTAATGAATCACATCCATTTGCTATTATATATACATGAGGGTCATTATTTAATCATAATTCAAATATAGCAAATTGAGGCAAGCTTTCACTTACGAAGTACCTCATCATTTATTCTCACCTGTAAGGGATTGCTTGCCTATATTAATTTTTATTTCCGTCATTGGATGTTCAAAAATATTGCTAGTGATTACGCTGCATGTTTAGAGATTTTTAATATTTATTAAAAAGTCACTAGTATTATCATAAATTAGGTAATTAAAATATTGCAGCATAGGAATATGACATATGGAAAATGAGGCATATATACAGCGTAATCATTCACCTATCACTTTGTATTCAAGTATAAATACCTGCCAATACGAATTCATGATGGCAAATATTCATTAATAATATAAATCTAGGTTGATATTTTAAGCTGTTTTTCTAGGATTTAAAGCCTAGGCTTGAGAAGGAAACTTAACTTTAGAACGATGGTATAAGTGACTTTATAGGTATTGCAAAGTAAGTGAACATTAATGGTGTTACTTTTCTTTTTATGGTGCTGGGGATCCAACCCAGGGCCTCACACATACAGAAGCCAACTGGTCTATCAGTGAACTATATAGTAGGTCCATGGATGTTACTTTTATATCGGGGCCGCTAGTTTAGCATGCAAGAGCCAAATAGCTGTAGGAGAAACATTTTTACAGTATGTAAATATGAAATAGAGTAACATTCTTTACTAGGTGGAAACACTACAGAGTGTCTCAGTTGTTGCAATAGATATCTAAGTTTTTGAAATAACCGTAATTCAAAAGTAGTTCAAATTAAAATGGACAATTAGCAAAGTTATGCAAAATATTATTCCAGCTATATAAATTAGTACTTCTACATGTCAGTATAAATCAGATGTTAAAGGAAACTTAATAACCTTCATAAGTAACAATTATTTTCCTAAATATATGCAATCCTTAATATAACTTTTACGTATAATGGTTAAATGAACTTTTTCTTATTGCCCTTCAAATTCTTAGGTGTATTTTAATGGATTATTATTATTATTATTATTATGCAACTACATACTAAGAAAACCTAGTATTTATTCATCCATCTAATTTTTCATCCTTTTCATGCGGACTATTGTTTCTGTGAAGAAAAATAAATATTTCCAGTGGAATTAGAACTGTTTATTTTTATATTTAAAACTAATTACTTGGTTATTTATTTTATCAATTTAATTCAACTAAAGGAAATTTAAAAAGAGCAAGAATTAACATCACTGTATTTTTTTTTAAAAAGTCAAAAGAGCGAAGTAGCATTCACTACAGCTAGATCTCAGATCACCTTTATGCTTTGTTTAAAAATTCATTTGTATAGTGGTGTGAAGTATGATTTTAAAAATGATTACATATAGTATATTTGAATATCTTAATTGGAGGTGTAAAGAAAGCTACTATGCTTCATATTCACATTATCAAAATCTTGGAAAATAAATGTAACTCAGCATTAGAGAACAAGCACGCTTGAGATGTGACATTCTAGACATGTAAATACTGAAATGCATGTGACTTTTACTAACCTTCTCTTATCATTTTTAGAATTATATGACTCTTTAGGAAGTTAGCATCTCACTTGAAAGGAATCCGCATTAATCATAAAGCCCGAACAATATTTGTAAGGCAAATTTGTGAACTGAGAAAGTTTGCTTTTTTTATTTATCAATATGAAAAAATGTTTTAACCTTGATATCACAAGAAACAGACTCAAGACAGCCTTAAAAAGCCTTGCTTTGTGTATCTGTTGAGACATTCAGATCCAACCTTTACTTTTTATTGTGTTCAAAATAATTGATGTAATTTTTAAGATTTGTCACGTAATAGCTGATTTGACACTCAAAGCTAATCAGAAGTATGTTTGGCGTCTTTATAAGAAAGTGAAATGTCACTGAACATAGTACTTAAGGATGTAAGTACTTAAGTTATTGCATTAATGTTTGTTAAATAATATTGCATTTAAAATGCATGGTAAGAATAAATAAGTGACACAGACCTTTGTGTGCTCTCCCCACATTTGCTCTTTACATTCTTAAGTTTTAGTTTGAGTATGAGTGTATGGTAGTATATATTACTAATCATGTCAATAAATCACAGTAAAAGCAAGGTTATAAGAAGTAAGTTCCAAAAATATGTTCAACTCTACATTACTTTGAGCAGTGTCTCTTTCTGCATGTATTTATAAGGTGGATAAACAAAGTTTTTGTAGTTACAGTGAAAGCTAAAGGCATGGCATCAGAAAGTGTATGGAGATAGGGAGGTCTTATCATGGGCTGTGGTTGCAGTGAGCAGGGCTGCCTTCCCACACAAAGAACAGATTGTGGTTTAACTCTTTCCATGGCCTAGTTTAATGTGCTTGCATAGTAACTGAATTGTTCAAATCTCTGCTGGAAACTACCGATTGGTTTAATGATTTCCTCTATGGCATTTGGTTATGCCTCATGCCATGATGTAATCATCTGCATTCTGTATTGTTATAAAATTTTGATTTATACTTATTCAGCGGAAGGAACATTTTTAGTTAATATGTTAAAACACTTGATAACTGTGTTATTGATTGGATGGGACATATACTTCTTCTGTATCTCAACAGCCAACCATTAACATGCCGTAGTTTGAGCATGAAACTCTTGACTTTCATCTTCAAAAGAGGTTCATAACTACGTGGTGTTTTGGACTCCCTTGTTAGTGTAAATGTACTTAGTTATGCTTTCATCTTTTTTATCTAATAGAATTGATCACTTTGCTGGTTAAATAGAATTAATTCTATTAGTTCAGGGTGAATAGCACTAATGTGTAGGTCCAACTAAGGATATGATCAGTTAGAGAAAGTTACTTGGTGATCGGAGTGACAATATAGTCAGTGTGACCAGAGAAGTGGCTGTAGTGGAAGTTGTCTTTTGCTTCAAATCTTGGCCTAGTGCATCTATCTAGCGTATATGCATGCAAAATTAAGCTTTCTTTGAACATTTAATAAGCCTGAGCTTAATAGACAAATTTTACCTTTGACTAAAAGCAATAAAACACTGACTGCTTTTGCTAGAGAGTTGAAATATCTGTAGGTCAAAATTACCTGCCAACTTCTTATTGCCTGTCTCCTTTAAAAAAAGATTTGGGATGAAATGGGCAGAGAAAAATGCGGAGTCTAAGGAAAACCACTTCTTTCAAAATATGAGATACTGTATGATATATGTACAATTTTACAAGCACACACACATGTGCACCCTCTATCCTCCCTGGGAATTCTGTAGGAAGCAAGTGAATTATCTTCCACAAAAGCAGTCAGTGACCAGCAGTGCACTCCTGGTATCACCCTGCCACCACATGCAGAGACACAAAGAATGTAAAGTTGGTGCCAAGTTGCCATTTTTCATTGTTCACCTCAGATTGATTTTTAAGGGTTTTAGAATAATTGCTATACTCCTGTGATCGGTTAACAAATTTACTAACTCTGTGGGACTTCTGATTGTATAGGAAAGCTGCTGGAAGAACATTTATGCAGTTTACTTTCAACTTCTAAACTTTTATTTAAAAAATAAAGTGTGTCTGGGTGTCTGGGAAAGAGTGCCAGCACACGAACTAGTGTGCATGTGTTTGTGTGTGTTTAGGGTAAGTGTTGGTGGTTTAGGAAGAGAATGCAGTGTTCAAAGTCTGGAAACCTTCTATTCAGGACACTGATACGACTCGTTGCGTCCTTTGCCCACTTTCCCTCACTGTATACCGGTTTCTCTAGTTACCACTCTTGGAATGGTGCTGTTTCAGTGTTGGAATGTTGGACGTTTGATAAGAAAATGGATCAAGTTTAATGGCGCATGCTCTTTGTGCCACCAGCAGCCTCTTGCTGAGAGCATGCTCCAAAAGCGGGAACTGTGTGGCATTACACTGAGCATCTATATGCTTTGTGTTTCTGTGCCACAGAGAAGAGAAATGAACTGTGCCATCGCTCCTGCCTTCTGAACAGCTCTGCTCCGATTTAAAAACAAAACAAACAAACAAACAAACAACTCAAACTGTGTTCTTTGTAAAATGGTACTGCTTAGGTTTAGTTGGTCAATCAAATATTTAAACATTAAATTAGGTGCCAAGCACCTTTTTTTTCCCCTTATGTTTTCAAGAATGTGGCTGCGGGGTGGGAATGAGGGGGATGGGGCCAGAGTTGAAATATAAAATATAAACCTTCTTTCCTTTGATTTTCTCTTCTTTTCTTTTGTCTTTTTTTAGAACTAACCTGTGAATTTTGGTAGAAAGGGGACATCTTGGCATACTTAATTTTCTCCTTGTCCTCCTATTTTATTAATTTAAATAAGAAAAGAATATTATTTACCGCATAACTTTTTGTACAACATTGGGAATGGCTTGTGATCTTATTTTATGAGCTTGAAAACTAAACTAACTGCATGTCTCCCCCACCCCATCTTCCACAGGATGAATTTCACCCATTCATCGAGGCACTACTTCCACATGTCCGTGCAATCGCCTATACTTGGTTCAACCTGCAGGCTCGGAAACGCAAGTACTTTAAAAAGCATGAGAAGCGAATGTCAAAGGATGAAGAAAGAGCAGTCAAAGATGAGCTTCTCAGCGAAAAGCCCGAAATCAAACAAAAGTGGGCATCCAGGCTCCTGGCCAAACTGCGCAAAGATATACGCCAGGAGTACCGAGAGGACTTTGTGCTCACCGTGACTGGCAAGAAGCATCCATGCTGTGTTTTATCCAATCCCGACCAGAAGGGTAAGATTAGGAGAATCGACTGCCTGCGACAGGCAGACAAAGTCTGGCGTCTGGATCTAGTCATGGTGATCCTCTTCAAAGGCATCCCCTTGGAAAGTACCGATGGAGAGCGGCTCATGAAATCCCCACATTGCACAAACCCAGCACTTTGTGTCCAGCCACATCATATCACAGTATCAGTTAAGGAGCTTGATTTGTTTTTGGCATACTACGTGCAGGAGCAAGGTAGGAACAGATCTTTTTTTTTTTTTTCTTCTAACCCACAAACACTGCCCACAAACCTTGTATCTGGAATTTCTGACTTGGGTTATATGGTCTTCCAGGCCTTAATATCCAGAGTGGCCTTCCCTATGCTGAATAGAATGGTATACCCTCTTCTACTTACCCTCTTCTGACTTGTGCAAGTCTTGGAAAGAGATAAGAAACTTTTCATACCTGGATAGGCATGGATATTTAAAGATAGACCACAATGAGATGAGTTTTCAAATGTCTTTGAAATATAAATATGTAGATGTGTATATATTTATACTTATAGCTATATAGATATGCATATATATTTTTTATAAGTCAAAATAGTTCCTAACAAGTAGAGTCTATTACAATTATTATTTTTTAGTCCTAGACTATGTTCTCTGCGTCTCGTCATCTTTCCCATGTGAAAAAATATCTTTATTTATGAATGGTCTAACCGCTCTTTGATAAGCTTTGTTTCAGCCTTCAACTTACTGGTAGATGAACAAATCTACTGATATTGCTCTGAAAAGAGAATAAACATTTCCAATTACAAAATGCTTAAGATAGGCTTTATGAGAAGTATACCTTAACATGCCAGATTTATTTAATTTAAATATTTCTATATATACACCTACTTTTTAGTGTGTAATATTTTACTGTAGAAGGAATGTATTATAACTTTTGCTTAAATTATTTATATTAGGGTATTTCACAAGACGATTGGAAATATTTAATATTATTAGTCCTCTTGAATGTAAATGAATGAAATTTACCATGTTGGAGAGAAGTTGCAGCTCTCCTTATAATACATTATGGAACAAAAAACGGAAAGTGGACTGGTTACACTAGTTTAAAAAAATTCCAAAAAGAATGCAGAACCTTACCTTTTTAACATACTATATAGAGAGGTATCAGTGTTGTCCATGTAATTAAAAATAGGTGATATTTTTGCTACTCTTTGAGTTTATGAACTATTTATTATTTTTCCTTTTTCTTAATATATTTATTTGATTAGGTGAGAATTCCTATTTTTGAAATGAAAGTTGAGATATAGATGTCCTTGTAGTAGTAATAGTCCACAGTAAAACATCATTCCAAAAATCAGCATTCCAAAAGTTTGATCTTCTATACATAGTTGATCATTTCTGAACTTGGTCTGCCAGTCAGATGTGAAAATGGCCGGTAGATCACCAGGTGGCAGATGGTTATCTGACATTTGTTATATGAACATAGGATTTAATAATTTGGTATGAACATTATTACTAAAGAAACAAAACAGCGTGTTTGGACTCAGAAATCCAGGTGCTTTACTGTGTGCTTTTTTGTCCTCAAATATTTTAGATGTAGTTTTAGAGATGTCTTAAACATCACTTAAATTCTCTTTCGCTTGATTTAAAATAATGGCGCTAGACAATATATTTTTTTAAATAGTTCTTTAAAAATGATGCATCATTACATTTACTAGTTCTATGCATTTAAAAATTAAAACCCAAGTAATGATGGTTTCAGGCAAAATACATTTTCACTGTGTGCCCTAAAATAAAAGCTCATTCACACATGACACTGTATTTGATTGATAGCTGTCTAGAAGGTGACATTTAAAGGTGTGCTGTATATGTTGTGTTGGATTGATTGTAAATGTGTTGTAGCTGTGTGGAGAAAGTCAAAGTTGGAAGCAAAGTTCTAAAAAGTGGGTCATGTAACTTTTTAGTGCAGCAAGGAAAGATGTGCAGCCACTTCACTGCAGCACACATTTTTAACTGGCTTGGACTCGAGTCCTTGAGGGTACATTCACTTTGGGGCAGACAGCCAGCTCTCCTGGTTGATGAGCTGACAAGGAAGAACATATCATTTGGATGTGTGAAGCTAGATTGAAGAAAAAAATGCATAAGTGTCTTCTGCATTGCACCATTGGTAATGGTATTATAAAGTTTTATGCAACTTCTGGAGCCAAGTTTCCAAATAAAACAGGGATTTTGTTGTCGTTTTGACAGTGTGTATGATAAGAACCTTTCATTATTTTACCCTATACATCTCATTTGTATCCTTCGCTACCTGCCAGTGCATCATCTCTTCAAAACATCTGTTGGTTCTTTCATTGAAAAAGTCACATCAGCATGCTATTTTGTTTTTCCAAAAATTTTTAATACATACATATTTTGTTATTGATGATTATAATTTAATCATGTAAGCTTATGGTGTAATTAGCAAACTATTTTTTATGAAAGAAGTCTGTGGTCAATCAAACAGATGCATATTTCCCATCACAACCTTGTATTTTTTCCCCTAAGTTTGTGGAAACCCACTTGTCTGTTTTATAAAGCAGTGAAGAAATATAAAGAGAAACATGAAAGAAAAATCAGCAATGAAAAAACGTACTGTTCACTAGAGAATGAGCAATTACCTTTCCCTCCCTTTTCTCTCACTCCCCACTTCTAAATGACTGGGAGGAAAACATGAAAAAGAACAGAGAGAATGCCAAAGATGGTTGCCACTGGCATCAGGATTGGCATCAGACCCTCTTTGTTTAGCTCAGGATGCCTGTGATTTGTTAGTTGGCATCCGCATTGCAGTGTGGAGTGATGTTACAATATATTGACAATTTCCAGATCTAGAAATGTCAATAGTCCTCTTGGTTATTTACACAAGATCACAAACTGCATTTCTTCTAAAGGATAAAATAAAGACCAACATATAATAAAGTTTCATTGTTGGCCAACTTTGTATGCTTTTCTTTTCTCTCATTCTCTTTTGGTTCAACCCTCTACTTTTTTTTTCTTTCCTGCTCAGCAGCCTTATCTTTTTTTGAAGCATGGAAAGAGTTACAAGGGTTTTGACCTAAGTTGGATTGCTATATTTGCATCTGATAATGGGCTTTTGAAAAATTTAGACATTTTAAATCATTTTTAATATAAAGTTCATTACATCATTTGATCATAAGTCAGTATTTTCTACAAAGCTAAATCCCTTTGTTATTCAGCTTCTATGTATGTTGCCTGGTTGACCGCAATTCAGTCCATTTTTCTATTTCTTTACATTATTAAAGGGTAATGCTTGATATAGAAATTTATAGAATTCTACAATCCCCTCTTTATTCTAAATATATATGTATATATATCATTTGGGAGCAACTGCATTTAAATCCATAAAAATCATTTCATGTTATTGATTCAGAGGGCTGCGCTTCGGCTGTTTCATTGCTACAAGAACCGCCATTTTGTTTGTGAAGTGCCAGGCGAGGGGAAAAAAAAAGGCAGACACTGTGCTTGATGCCAATAATGGTTGCCAGTGGCACCGAGGTTGGCATCAGACCCTCTTTGTCTAGTTCCTGAATGCCTTTGATTCGTTGGTTGGCATCCGCATTGCAGTGGGCACTCTGGAAAGTTTTTGACAATCCCTGAATGAAAGCTGCTTGCTTGTTTGCTGCAGCAAATCTTAGCTAATATAAAAATCCTTCTTTAAAAAAAATGATTAGACAAAAAAGACTGTGACAGATTAAAGGAAAAAATAGCTCTAAAGTAGCCTCCATTTTCCCGAAGATATTAAAGATGTCCAATCATTCTTGGGCAGGTGGTACCTATTCCCCATATTGTCTTTGTTATTGCATTCATGAAAGCAAAGCAAAACAAACCAAAACAAATTTCAGGCAAGCTTTGCACAACACACCTTCCTGGGACATCCCTGTGCTCTAAGAGGCTCTGCACATGGTGAGAAGGACATGGAGGACTAGGGAAAATAGTGAACAAGAATTCAGTCATCATGACTCACTAATGCTTTCAGACTTATCACTGCTAATTTCTAACCCAATTTCTAACTGCCTTCAGCTCCCCCACTTCCAAATTTCATAGTAGCATGTTAAGAACAATTTTACATTTTTTCTACTGATGTGTAGTAACTGTGTCATGTTAAAATCATTTTTAAAAGACAATCTTCCTAGGCACCCTGTGTGGTGAAGATTTTAAAAATCAGTCATTTCTGAATTTCTGAATTTGGCTTCAAAATGTGGCCAGTTTCCAGAACATAGCCCTGTACACCTGGATAAACAACCCAAAAGGCTAAAATTATGTTGGTAGAAGTTTCCTAGATAGTTAGCATTAATATTACTTTCAGGTTAACCACCATTATCTCATTAATTAATAAGAAGGATTAGCTGTTCTACCCAAAGGGCAGCACAGAAGGAAGTTTGGTCCATGTGAGGCCTTGAAGCTTTGTGACCTGTCAGAAGGGAGGGTAGAGGTAGTGTTGTAGAACAGGGGAATGGCTTTCTTTGAGGCAGGGAATGGTTTTCAAGGGGAGGTGACAGCACACTAGAAATCTTAGTGATTTTAAGAGATAGTAACTTTGTCCTTACTTTAACGGATTAGAGTTTAAACACAGTCAGCCTGACTGAGTTTTGGACTGTACTTTGTACTCTCATTAAACATGTTTTGGAGTTCAGGAACCTCCTGACTTTCACAAGAGTAATTTCCTTCAGTCTTATGAACCCTTAAAATTGTGAACCATTGAGGAATGGAAACTTTTGTTGTTGTATGGTGTGAGGTGTTATGATAATTAAAGTATATTTTGAAGCTGAGAAAACAGGGGAGGTTGTAATAATTATTACTGTTTTTGAAATTGAATCCTTCCTGGTTGTCGCATATCATTAGCAAGGAAGTAGTCACTGAAAGTTATTTTCCTCCTTCCTTTGCTCCAAAAAGTTACTTTTAGAATCCTTTTGGGTAACAGTCATTTCTTTAGAAAATGCTTAAGTACATAACTACTTGCAAGTTGACAGCATATTTTAATATAGTTCACTTCATTTGTAGGTATTTAGAATTATGGAAAAACTAAATGTTCCTAACTTTTTTCAAATGAAGCTGCTTCCTAGATGATTTGATGTGATTGTGCAATAGAATGTTCAGAGGGTAGTTTGCGTATAGGAAAAAAAGTTCTGTGTGCAGGTCTGATTTAGGGGCAGCACTGTCAAGTTTTCCCATGGAGCATCTTGTCCTTGACTGAACTCGTGAACTTTAGTGCACATTTGTTTGCATTCTGGCTCATACACAATTCACCAGATAAAGAAGGGCTCTTATTGGCATGTCTTGCTCCAAGGCTTAATGAGACCTTTGTGGGAACACTTATTGTAAGATAAGATACTTAGCAATTTTCTCACTGATAAGAAGAAAATGCAGTCCTAAGGGGCCAGAAGTTTGCCCTGTATTCCATAATGTCCCTGTCGTGAAGTGGCTTTGCCAGACAATGAAAGAGTTAAACTCTGAGGCCCAGTTGCCAGCTGGGAAAGCTTGGCATCTGTGTTCTGATATGGCAAGCTAAGCTCTTGCATTGCTGTTAATATGATATCACTTTTCAAAGGGAAAGGAACTGGACTGGTTTGCTGCATCACTTTCTACTTTCAAATATATAGTGACCTATTCCTAGAGGGGAAAAATCCCAGCACCATCCTTCCCCCATGGGTGCAGCACTATAGACTTTGTAATGAAAATATTCTCCTAAGACTACAGTATTTGGATTTGTAAATTTAATGCATGTTTGTGATCAAATAAATCCACATGTAAGAGTACTGAAATATGGTTTATGGTTTAGGAGTAATGCTAATTTGGGGGAACTATATTTTGCATTGATAAGATGTGTGGCTGAAGCTGCTGAAAGATGACCCCTACCCTAGTAGTATGAACCTGGAGGAGACATACAGCTCAGTAGGAACCATTCAGGATGCCTCTTGTTGCTACTTCAGTTCTTCTTAAGTTTGTTTTCTGTATGGTCCATAAGAAGTCTAGCCATAGTAATGTGAATATACTTATTTCCTCTTACATTTGGAATGTAGGAGGAAACTGTCAAGAGGAAATCAAGGTTTTAATTCTTTAATTTTTTTTCTTTTGAAGTTGACACTAGAGTTTGAAACAACAACTCAAGGTAATCAAGTCTTCCTCTTCATAAGCTTTCATTATACCCAGTTGAACTGGAAAACTATATCACTTGGCTTAGGAAATCTGTTTTATGACCTTTCTTTAAACTCTAGCATTTTCTGTATATCAATTAGAATTTCAGTACCTGAAGTGGGAGTGACCCATTGGGTGAGTGAATCAGAATTATCTGGAATTCTTAAAAATTGAGATAAGTGAGCTTTCATTTCTTTCATCCTAGTGGCTTCCATGATAACTGAGCTAACATTATAATCACAGGAATAATTATTACTTTGTTTGAAGCTTAATGTCTGATGAGAGTGAAAAGACTATAGGCAAGGCTCATGAAGATAGAGGGTATTTGGGAAATTAGAGGCACAGCCAAAGGTGATCGCTGGCTGAAAACGTAGCTTTTGGGTCGAAGTTTCCTTTTGTTGTGAAAGAATAGCATTTTCTAGTTTGTAGAAGATGGAAGTAGAACTTGGGACATTCAAGCAGTTAGTTTTTCATTGTAGATGCAAAGACAGAGCAAATGATTAGCCAGTGTAATGTTCCGAGCAGTTTTCCAACTCCTTCCTTCATCCTTCTGGAGGAGGAATCACTTTAGAAATCTCAAGGACCAGTGGTTATGCCATCAGAAATAGGAATTATTGCAGCAGCCTACCCCAGCGCCAAACACAGAGAGAGGGGGCTTCCTCTTAATCATGCTCATTTTTTATTTTGTGGCAATGTGGTATGTTGTCTCATTTTAAAGTTAAGGCTTATTATGTGATGTGGCTAATTTAACTGAATTCAGTTGTTAGGATTTGGCATAGAGAATAAAACATCAAACTGCAGAGAACTTGTGAAAACTAAGTGTGGGTCTCGAGGAGTGTGTCTGTGGGATTAATTTGTGCTAGACTGCAAGTTACAGGAACTGAGGCTAATGGGAATTGAAATGGTTGGGCTTTTTGGTTGTTATATTATTTGGAAAATTGGGAGAAATGGCTACCAATTAGCCTAAGAGGTGGAAAGACCTTGAGGCTGAGCTGAAGGCCACACATACGCAAACAATAATAACAACACCAAAATCCTCAAAATTTACATGAATCAAAGTATTCAGGGGGGAATACAAAGTAGTATTCTTGTGCATAAAAATATTGTTTATAATAAAACACTTAGATACACATTCACTGTTTATGATGCTAGTTTAAACAGGATAGCATTGGGGAATCACAGACTAAAGAACTCTGAATAAAAACTGTATAATTGAAAATATGGGGTGATGGATGAAGTAATTTTACTAGCTGAGAGTTGCCTGGAGGTTGTATATTTTCAGAATTCCATTTAATGCAGTTTGGAGCATGCAGTCAGTTATGAATGAAGCAAAAAAAATATCAGTCAAAAAAGGGGTATATAAAAAAAGTGCAAAACAACCTTTAAGTATATGCAATTTTAAAATTTTGGTTAGCATCAGTTTTCTCAAGAAAATGTGATAAACAGTGTTTTTGGAATTTTAAAATGCATCTATCTTCCACAAATAAACACAAAAGTATTTCACTAATATCAGCAAATATTGACAAAATATGTTTTGGTACCACATGAAGCTAATAGCTTAAAAATTTGAAATTTCAAAACTAATTGAACATGTGTATCGAAATGTATTGCTATTAAGACAGAGTATGGTGGATTTTAAGAGAAAAATCTAATTATGAGCAAGATATGGAGAAAGTAATTTGGAATAGGTGCTTTTTTAACTCATGTGAGGAGAGGATTACATTTTATGTCTGTGCTAATAACACAAGTATGCCAATATAAAGTCTATACCCTTGATTAGTGAATTCTAAAGTGTGAAAAATGTTCTTGTTTAGGATAACTTGTATTTTATTATTCTGACATTTGCAGTTTCTGGATGGATTACCTTAAATTTGCTATGCTATGTTAAAAGCCCTTGTTTTATGAGGTCGGTCCCAGCTTCTGGCCTTGGTGTCAGGAACCCTGCTATGTGATGCAACTTGCCTTGTTAGGTTTAATTGACCAAAGCTGATGTGTTAAAACAATTCATTTGTGCTGTAACTTATGCCCTAGCTAAGTTGCTACCTGAATCCCTTGACCTTGACTTGTCTGGGTCATGAAATGGCTGCAAGCTGTTTGACCTTTCCATTGTGTAGTAATGTCACTGTTTCCTCTTACTCTTTTATGGTAATAGCTGACAAAAAGCGCTAGCTCTGACTTTACACCCCAGTGGATTCAAGGCAGGACTCTGCAGCAGCTACATCTTCTGTTTGACATGGTCTGGCTGTAGTAGTGACTTTCTTTTGTCTGGAGACAGTGATGGGGACAGATTTGCAGTTCTTTCTGCAGGAGGTGGGGTGGGGGGCAGTCTTTTGGTGTTTCAAGGGACTTGGATTTTTTCTGCTTAGATGTTCAGTTTCCGTGTTTCATGATGATGCATATCACAATTTCCGTTTGCCTGCTCTTCTGTGGTTGACTTTGCAGCTTTTATATTTATGGTTTCCTTAATAATTGCTTTTCAACATTTTTAGCCGTGACAATAAAAATATTTTATTGTCATTATTTAGGGTAGAAGTGGTAAGTTTCGTATGTTTTTAGTTACCAGTGTGTCAGTTCTAAAACGACTGACTTTCAACTTTTCCTTATAAATCATTATACAATATTGGAAAAGGCTGTATGGTAAACATGTAGGAGGAAAACAGATTTTGAAGAAATAATGGAATCAATGTTGTAATTTAATGTATTCCTTCATATCACTTATATTAGTGTTTTAGAGGAAACCAATTCTTTGTGACTTAAATAGCTGAATTGCATGAACCAGTAGTGAACCATTAGTAAATTTGAAGTTTTTATTTCTGTGGGGATTTTTACCAGCATATGAAATTAAATATTTATTTTAATAACTATACAAATTAATTTCTCCATTCTTCATGAAGTCCTCATACACGAACCAGCTTATCTCTTGTTCTCTCCTCTAGTGATGAAATACTTTTATTTTGCAAAATATTGGAAAAGCCTTCTAAAATGTTGAAACAGATATTTTTATCCTATCAATTTTTCTTTGCCAAATATGACATTGTAGTCTGTGATATTCCCCTATATTTGCCAGATAAAATATTTAAAATCCAAGCTGTTCCATTTTATTTTTACATTATTAGAAGAAAAAGAATCTTGACTTGATTATGCATTTCCTTATATTATATACTGTTTATGCATGTATATGGGTACACTGTCAGCTGAGAGTCAATGTGATCCAGCCACTTAGAACCTTCGAAAAAAGCACCAGGAATTTTTATTCCCATTTTTATCTCCAACTCTCTGAAATGGCAGGTGAAAGGGTTTTTCTCTTTTGATTGTTGTTGTTTAAAACTACTTTTTACTTAGGAATGTTTGACAAGATGAGTGAATTTAAATGCATTGTAGTGTTATTCCTGCTGATATTCCAGCATCCTATAGATCTGAGGAAGAACTGTGAATCTGTAGTAAGTAGTCTCAGTTCTTCCCTTTTCCCTAAATGTTAGTACAGATCTGAAAACATTTCTCTTGGCTTCTTCTGCTCATTCATTGGGGTCCACAGTTTAGTGCCAATTTTTGAATTTGCTTTAGATATGGGTTGTGGATTAAAATGTCAGATGCAGAAGGAATATGGTATGAAACAATAACCAAGTCCTAATTATTAGAAAAATATCTAACGTCTTGCAGAAGTTTAGTTTTCTCCATTGAAATAATTCCTTTTTTGGGGGGAGAAATAGTGGTTTGGGCTATTCCTAGTGGTGATTACTTGTTACTCCCAGCTCTTTTCTTTGGGGGCTCATTCTTTGCTCTTTGAGGGGTGATGCTGGTAAGAATGCCAATGTGATGAGGGATTGACCACATGAAAGGGAAATGCCTTAGCCCAGATAGTAATTTCTGGCCCAGAACTCAACTTGGTTAAATGGTTAAATTTATGGTAATGGTCGAGTAGTGGTCTGTTGGTCCAGATATACTAGGGGTGGTGTGTAACCCAATATATATATGTGTGTGTGTGTGTGTGTGTGTGTGTGTGTGTGTGTATATGTGTGTGTGTGTGTCTGTGTGTTTGTGTGTACTGGAGCATTACCTGGGTGGCTCCATTTAAAAATAAGATCTGGGGGCTGTAGAGATAGCAGAGTGGGCAAAGCACTTGCCTTGCACTTGGCCAACACATGTTCAGTCCCTGGCACCACATATGGCTCCTGAGCCCTGCCAGGAGTAATTCCTGAGCACAGAGCCAGGGGTAAGCCTTGAATGCTTCTCTGGGTGTGGCCAAAAATAAAAACAAAATATTTAAGAATTTAAAACTTCGGATTGCTTTTGGCATCGAATAAATGTCCTTTCTGCTTGTCTTTTTTTTTCTTGTAGAAGATAGAAAGTATGATCTTGAATCTGACATTTTGAAATCTAGTCTGGAATCTACCTTATGTCAATTGTGTGACATTAGCCAACTCAGTTTTAAGTTCCATGTGGTTTGATTTTCTGGTTTATCAAATGGTGTTTAAAATATTCCTACTTTATAAAAGGACTGTTTTAGGATTGAATGAAATAATTTTTGTAAGTGAAAGCAATTATACTGACAGTATTAGTGTATATGAATGAGACTCTGTACCCACACTTCTTAAACTGTGGATTACATCTGGGGTCACATCACTAAATGTGAAGGTCATGAAAAAAGTTGGCAATAATTAACGTTTTCTGAATGCACAATGATCAAGAATTAATTCAAAATCAAATACATAATTAATCCAAGGTGTTTAGGTGTTTCTGTCAGGGCTTACATGTGTTTCATTTCTCAGGTGAAAAGGGCTCATGGGTGGAAAAAGTTTAGAGTTCCAGAGAAACTACTCAGTAGTTTCTGGAAGGAACAATTGGGGATTGAAATAAGAGGTCATCAGTTAGATATGTATCAGGTTAAGAGTTCCCAAAGAGAAAATGGAAGTCTTGGTCACAGTTGTGTGCATACTTACTGGAAAAATAGCTGAAGGTATGTATATAAAGTTAGTTTTTATAGCTTTAAACTTCTTTAGTACAGGGATAAAGAACTGGCATTGTATGCTACAACAGACCTGGTTCAATTCTGGCACCCCATCTACTCCCTTGATCACCATTGGATTGATCCCTGAGCACAGAGTTAGAAGTTATCCTTGAACACCATTGTGTGTGGCCTCTAAACAAATAAGCAAATGAACAAAATAACTTTTTAGTAGAAAAATTGTATAGTTTTAGCAATTTAAAACTTTAATTAGAGAATTATTTTTTAATTGAGAAATATTTTAAAGAAAGGAGTACAACAATTTTTTTTGGTCACGGGTAAAATTTTATTAGTGACTCTGAGTAACTCTTTATTGCTATTGAATGAACAGTGTCCTCATAAAAGCTTGTAATTCACTACACATTAGTAAAAGCACAAGCCTTTTACTTACAGGAAAAAATGTTCAATTACCAACATTTGGGGGAAACTGCAGTTATGGCGCTTATGGTTAGGAATTTGTTGAATAGTAATGATGATAGGCTGGACTGGATTGTTTTGAAGAGGAACAAGCTGATGGGTTTTATACTTTTTTTAAATTTTTGGGCCACACCCGGTGATGCTCAGGCTATGCACTCAGAAATCGCAACTGGCTTGGGGGACCATATGGGACACCAGGGGATCGACCTGCAGTCTCTCTGGGATCAGCCCCATGCAAGGCAAATGCTTTACTGCTGTACCATGGCACCAGCCCCTATACTTTTTTTTAAGTTACCGAAATGACCCAGAGTTGGGTTAGAACTTCAAATTGTTTAATTAGTTATATGAATTACTTTGGTTAATTTGTTTTGACCATTAAATCTTCTTTAGTATTTCCCATTCTTTTATACAGTGTTAAGAAAATGAAATAATCTGTAGATGAAAAACTTAATATAAGTGATTTTAATTTTACTAAGAAAAAAGGAACCTAATGGGAGATGGTTAAAACATTTGTTTCTCCCCAAATAAGATATAGGATCAATGTGTAACTTCAGTGGTTGAATGTGTGCATACATGAAGCCATGTTTGTGGACTAGGTCATTGAGGATTAATTAATTCTGCTGTCGTTCTCCATGATCAGTGGACTATCCCTGTCACTCACTTTGCACAGCAAGTTTGGAAAGTGGACATATTAAACCATATCCACTGTCCCTGTCAGAGAAATATAATAGAGTATGTGAATATATAATATATACACATGTATAATATACATATATATGTATATATACATATATGATATACATATATATGTATACATATATAATACACATATATAATAGAGTATAGTGTAGATTGGAAAACATGAAATTCTCATAGGAAGTATTTTATAATAACATCTAATGTTTCTAGCCAGAAGTTAATAGGAAATGTTATGTCACTGTTTGTTTGTTAGTTAAAGGGTAACAAGGATGTGCAGAAAGCAAAATCAGAATATTGATTAGCTTATTTAAATTCTGGCACAAAAATTTTTAGTGATTTTTTTCTTTTTCAGAATATATTTTAGTTGCTTTTTTGTTAATTACTGTTCAGTTGCTGTTTAGTTGCTCTTTTCTGGTTTAGTTGCTAATCTGTGGAATATTCAAAATATAAAATTATATTTTGCATAGAAATCTAAATATATCACAAAAATTTTTAGATAAGGGGCCACCCCATTAATGATAGGGAACCGGACCCACTTCCTGTCTATTGTTACTTAGCTTTGTGTTACTGACCTTAAGATGTGGTGTGTGTCCTGGCTATGCTCCATGACCACCAGTACTACTACCAGTGACTCTTGAGACAGTATAGTATCGGGATTAGAATTCAGGCCTCACATACATTAGGCATGTGCTGTAACACTTGAAATATCTGCTTTGCCCACATCCAAAAAGTTTTAGAATATATTCTGGATTGCTGTGTGGTAGAAAGATTTGACACTTTATCTTTTAAATACTATTTTTTTGCCAGTATGCTTTAAAGTTGATGTTTATCCAGAAAAGGAATAAGTGCATTGTTCTTAGATATTGGCTTCTTTTCGTGACCTTCTAGAAATGATAACATATTTTTAAAAATTTCCTCCTGGCAGGCAATTAATCTTTTGCATGAGACATGGTTATCAGATAACCATATCTGTTCTATTTACTGTCTCCAAATAAGGGGAAAGCTGCTTATAGTAATATGAGGATCACTGGTCTTACAATAATTAAATAGACTTGTTATACTACATTAATCCCTCTTGGAACATTTGGAATGATTTCTCAGTACCAGCTAATACAGCATTAAGGCCTACAATTAATCTGCTCTTTGTATCTACCATTTGTATAATATAAAATGTATGTATAGAGAAACATTTCAGGTTTAAGATGAGTTCATTGGAGGACAAAATGAAAATGTATTGGATTTGTGTAATATGAAATTAATGTATTGATAAAAATACATTTTTGAATTAACATAGGTAGAGAATTATTTTTAGCAAGTTTTTGTTTTTTGGCGAGTAACATGTTTGGACTCTCCGAGCAGAGAGTCCCCCATCAACTTTTTGTACAAGACAAGACGTACCAGATATATGAAATAGAAACATTTGTTTGCTTTGTATTCAGGAGGTGTGTTGACACTTGGTGAGCTGGTGTTTTTTGATATCTGCCATTGATGCAGCTATTTATTTATCTTGAAGAAGATCTGACTTTAAGATTTGGGCAAGTTTGGATCCGTCTTATTCTGCATTTCATAGTAATAATTTAAATTAATGACAAACTGCATTCACTATCAAATAATACAACTGTGGATTTCTGTAAAGATTTCTGAGTTAGGATTATGTTTACATCTTCTGTTGTGCAAGTCCCACGAGGCATAATTTTCTCTTCAATGTGGGCTCTTTTCTCATTGTTGAGCTTTTCTCACATGGCGATGTGAATTCAGCCTTAGTTGTTCCAGTTATTCTTTCTCGAAGGATGCAATAATAGTTCAATTTTAGGACAGATTGCTTGTGTATGTACAGAGTACTGTGGAAATACTGAGATTATTGAGTGGTGTGCAGCCATTTTAGACCATGTGCCTGGGACTAGTGAACACATTGTCGGGGAAAAACATGATGTAGCAACAATATTAGATCATGCAAATGAGACTACTGAATAGTAATAGTTATGGGCAATATTTTGGAAAACACTGATTAGTGACAGTTTTATTACAGCAAATGTATGTATCAAGTCCCCAGATTTCATTGTAATGCACTGAAAACAGATGTCAAAGTGTCCCAAACAGAATTTCATGGTTAATCTACATATTGCATGGAAAGTACAAACAAACCATTTAGAATTCTGTTATTTAATCCTTTTAGAAGGAATGAAAATATACAATTTAGATTTACTCTATTCTCTTAATTTCAGTTTTTGTTTGCTAAGGGCTGATAATAAATTTTCTGTTTGCTCTTTTCTTAAGATGCATAGACATATCTGCCTATGGACACATGGTTTTACTTAATTAATGTACTTTAAACTGTAAGTTTCTGAACATACAGTCTTTGCATTTAAAAGAGAAAAATTAGGCTCTAAATTATTTAGTGGCCTGGTAATAGAATTACCTTCTTTTACTTTGTTTATTGAGGTAGTTTTAGTCTGTGCTACATAGTGACTGAAACAACATTTAGGCTGAAAAAAATTTAGTCCTGTTTGCTTTGCAAGAGACTGGGAGACTTTAGACTTCTTAGCAACTCTGTCTCCTTATTTGCCAAAGGAGGGAATTGGCTTCAGAATTTCTATTATGTTTCTTGGTTCTTGACTCTTAGAAGTTTGAATTCAGGCTTTCTGGCAGATGTTGAATCACCTTCATTTTATGCAATATTTAATAAAGTTTGGCACACTCTTGTTAAATTTTGGATTTTACATTTCTATAAGAAATAGAAAATATAGAACTTAATTCTTGGGCAATACTTTTAGGTTGCTCAATTCATAGTCCAATCGGCAAATCTTGTTACAATATAGATTAAAAGCTTGCTTAAAAAAAAAAAAAGAGGTCTTTAACTCAGAATTTGAGTGCTAGGAGAATCCCTAGGGCATTCTGACTTTATAACTATGGGTACTGAGTCTAAGAGGCCCAAAACTACTTTGTTTGTGTTAGTTTTACTGCTATATGAGCATAGATAAACATAAATAATGAAAAGTATTATTTTGTGAAATAGTAACAGTATTTTTAAAGGAACAAAGAGGAAAATTAAAGTTTAAAAGTCTTATGTTATCATGTCTGATTATTGAAGTGAGCTTATTCAAGAGTCTGTTTGTTATAATATCCCGATTTTAGGATATTCCCTAGTGAAGTCTAAAACCATGGTCTCCATGAGAATAACTGCCTTTCCATTTTTTAGTGGATTGAAAACATATTATGTAAACTATGCTTGACTAATGTCATGCAATTGATAGTGACTGGAAAACAGAAGGATCTATTAAAAGATACTGTCAGCTTTTCAGGAACACTAAAATCATGTTTGAGATTGGTTATAAAAATGCTTCTTTGGAAAATCACATATTGGAAGCATAGGTGAGAACTAGTCATGAGGTGATTTAAGCTCGGCTTCCTTGATGTCTACAATTTTCAGATTAGTTTGATAATTATTAAGCCCATTTTTCATGGTTTCATTTTTCTCTCTCTATTTGAAAACCTATTTTTATTTAAGACATGGTTCTAAGAATTGTTTCTTAGTTTACTTTTTAAGAAAGAAGACATATTAAATTCACAAAGGAAATTCAGTTTTAATAAGAAGCTTAATAGAGCCATTTTAAGGTCAGAATTCTATATCATGAAAGATTTATTTATAATTTATATTTCCTAAATGCCCTGTAAAATGTTTATAGGCATTCAAGCACAACAAATGTAACAGAGATTTATTAAACTAAAGCAGATATCAAAATTTTTTTTTTGTTTGTTTTTTTGTCTTTTTTGGGTCACACCAGGTGACGCTCAGGGGTTACTCCTGGCTATTTGCTCAGAAGTCGCTCTTGGCAGGCATGGGGGACCATATGGGGAACCGGGGGATCGAACCTCGGTCTGTCCTAGGTTAGCTCAGGCACCTTGCCTCCAGCACCACCGCCCGGCCCCAGATATCAAAAGTTTTAAAAATGGTTTACTGGGGCCCCGGAGATAGCATGGAGGTAAGGCGTTTGCCTTTCATGCAAAAAGGTCATAGGTTTGAATCCCGGTGCCCCATATGATCCCCTGTGCCTGCCAGGAGCAAATTCTGAGCATGGAGCCAGGAGTAACCCCTGA